>OY720638.1:57465784-57709705 GCA_963169105.1 Ceriagrion tenellum
AAAATATATTCTTAAATAGTAAGACTGAAAATATTAAATCAATAAAAAATAACATGCCAAAAATGCCTGAATAGCAATTATTAATGATAGGTTTATCTTTTTCGGATGATTTAATATTTTAATAAAGATATTTACTTTAAATTGATCAAATAACATGAATACTGGGAGGTATTTTTTATCATCTTTACGAATAGTGGTCCATCATTGAATGTAATTTACCAGTGCCCTATTCTTAGAATTCTTTATGTGGGACATGTATGTAGGACTTTATGTAGGACAACTGGGGGATTTGCGGAGGAAAGGACACTCAAACGTACGAATGTGCAGCGATGTAGCGGACCAGAAGCGACGTCGATCCGTCGTCGAGCGGCACCAACTTCCCTGAACGGCAATCTCCCAAGAATAAGCCTCGTAGCCCTCTCGGCCCTGCTTTCTATGGGGGCCGACCCATTTTACTCCCTGAGTAACTCCTTCGGGAGGAGCTGCTGAACGCCGGGGCATAGCTGAACGCTTGGGCATCCTCGCCTCGCTCTCCTCTGAACCGACCATGTCGGTGGCCTCAATCCTCGAGCCTCTCATACACGGCTCATATTGATGTGCTCCCAATCACCAAAACTTTTTTGATGATCTCTCAAAATAATTTTACAGCATAAAACATTCGAACCCTTCAGTTAAGCGTAATTTTAGCACATTGTTACACTGTGTAGCACGAGCACCTATCACATTAGCGTCGCAAATGTCATCTGCGCCTAAAATCTAAAATAAGATTGATTATATCTTAAACATCGATGCCTCTAAATAAAAAATATCAACACTATGATTTTCTCCGAATATATTCTTGAACTTAATATCCTTCCTGAATTTCAATCGACTCACCCAACCAACTGTAGACGTAATGTTAGGAGAAAAAACTAGGTAGTATATTTCTGTACTCATATTTAATTCACTAGGAGCATGAATTGAACACATTGTGTTATGATAATGAAACTATGAGTTGAGGAAATGGTTGGTACGAATACATGTGAGTGTGGAAATTTGTTTTAGATTTCTTCTCATAGCATTTTGAAATTGTCACCACATTATGCCTGACGTGCTTCTATACAGCCACCTGAAGTCCTGAAGTCATTATGGCCAAGCAATGTAGCTTATTCCTGCCACTTTTTTTCCAGCACTGAACCACGTAAAAACTCTTCTCCTCCCCTCTTTAAAGGAAAACGGTTAATATAGGGCGTTCTCACTAACAGAACCCTTTCCTTGATGCTTACGTTTTTAGGATGCTCCTTGCCTTCCATTCCAAGTCCATTTGTTCTTTGGCTTTATCGTTGGCAGCAGCGCTTCGCAAAAAAACGCGGGTATTTAACGACATCATATTAGCAGCACCTGTGAGGGAACTTGCTCCGCAAGGCCTCCGTGAAATTCAAGTTGGAAGAGAGCGCCTGGGGTGGAGCACTCAGCGCAACATTAAGAGCCCTGAGTCCAAATCTCAGACGACCAGCCAAACGACTTTGTCCAAGCGAATTTCACGCAATTATGCTATCACTAGTGGGTAACTCAGATGAAGCTACTGCGCGTTCAGTTCTACAGTTCTATAAATATTGACTTTTATCAGTTTGTAACATTTTTAGCAATATTTGAGGTATTAAATGCTATAAAGATATCGAAAAACCTTTCATCTGTATGTAACTTATAAAAATATATGTTCTATAAACGCTCAGCTCCGAAAAATATTTTCAAAAATGCTGGTTTAGCTCGTAAAAATAACCTTTTTTTGTGAAATGTCTTGCACGCAATCCACTGACATGTAATCTGCCCGAGTTTTAGGCAAACCACGAAAAATTTATGCACGATGCTGGAACAATCAACGCAGATAAAAGTTAACAGCGTTATGTTGTTTTAACACCAGAAGTTCCGGAGGGGTCATTTTTACTCCTTCTCATCTTTGACGCTATATTACTTAATCTTACCCGTTATATGACCTAATCATGCCTGTATTATTTTGCCTGTATATTGAACTATTTTTTTCAGGTTAATATAATGTAAAATAAGAACCTCAAAGCAGCAATAGTTTTCAATGTATATTACCTTCTACCTTTGAGTACAAGAGGGGTCAATTTGATCCCATATTCTTCCTTCCCATCTTTTTTCGAGTTTTTTCATTATAGAATGGGGCTTTATTGCCTTTCGTTGAAATATTAGAAATGATTTGGCTGGCGAATTCAAATACCCAAGTTCGAATCGCCGCACGAACACCGGACAGACCCAGACTTGGCGTGAGGATTTGGAAACGAGACTTCCGTCCTCATCCGCCACATGCTATATGCTGAATGGACGAATTGTATGTAATAATCAATCCTTTATTCTTGAAACAAAATGAACAATAATAAATAAAAGATTTTTCAAAACCAATTGAATATTATCACAATCAAAAACAACATGTTTTCTTTAGAAATCATATTATTTTCAAGGGGTCTAACTAACCCCTGTCGATAATAATACATCTACATCTACGTGATACCCTGCGAGCCACCACGAGGGTGTGTGGCAGGGGGTGAAGATCACCAAACATGCACTATTGACATGCAACTGGGATATTTAATGGAGACATGCTAGATAATATGGCCACATGCTGCTAGATGGTTAGTATCTACATAATATGAAATGGATTATTGGTTGTTATTACATGCATCATGCACTACAGACTACTCTAACTATATTTCACCTACCTATCCCTTTGATACGCTGCCTATTGTTCTCTCTTATAGTACGAGGGAAAAATGACATTTTAAATCAATCGGTACGACAATCTATCTCTCTAATTTTGTTAATATGATCAAACCTAGCATAATACGCAGGGATTCTCAATATATATCTAACGTCATCTGTGAACAACTCTGTTTCGAATTTACTTAAAAGGTTTAACCTAAATTTTAACCTGCGTTCTGATAGTAATTCCCATCCTAGTTCTTCTATTAACCTCGTAACACTAATACAATTATCATAACGGCCTTTAACAAACCTAGCAGATCTCCTTTGCACGCGCTCTAATTCTTTTATCAAACCTTCCTCATACGGATCCCATATACTAGCGGCATATTCTACATGAGGCCTGACAAGTGTAAAATAGCTTCTTTCTCGTACTCTCTCATCGCATTTGCCTATAATATTTATTTGCCTATAATATTTTCCTATATTTGCCATAATAGGTATGTCGCGAAGTGTGGTACTTCTGGTGTAGAGTGGATATTTGAACGGATGGAATCCCGGGATGGGCCACGTGAAATCGACTTTGGATCGGTCGGGAAAAAGCCATACTTCAAGATGTTCAAATCTAGAATCGGAACTATCACTTCAGACCCAATGGCCGCCCTCGGCACTTTCGTGGCCACGTGAGTGCGTAAACTCGTCCGAGTGCTCGACACGCGTTGCTGTGCATTCGGGGTATCAATTTCCGCTGCGGGTCCGCGGAGAGGAGAAGTTGAGGTAAAATTTTGGCTACGAGTTTCGCTTTGTGAAGAGCTCCCGCTTCGGTTGGAGCCTTTAAATCAAAGTTTGCGCCCGTTTGAGAAGTTCGGGAAACCGTTCCCCCGCGTACGAGGAGCCCGCGCGAAATTAATTGCGAAATCGCAGGGAGCGGAGTTGCGGGCGGATGAAGGGTGCGCCGCCACGTGGAACGGTTCACTTCCACTCTGCAGAAGCCGATGAATGGAGAAAAACTTAATTCGCTTTGGCTCGGCTCGGCAGCGTCCATTTTTTCTCCGTGACGTTGCGCGAATCCCTGGAGTCGATACATCGTTAACATAGACTCACCCGGGTGGAAGAAAAGGGAAACTTGGAAAATTTCTCTTATAGCTTACGCCGGCTAAAAATCCATATCTTTCGGTTAAAAATCCATATCATACTTTGAGCCGCGAGGCTGCATTTTAATTCAAGTTAACGAAAATATAGTTCTCCCCCGCAGGTCAGATGTTGAAGTTCATCTATTAGAGTGCGCCATTCTTCAATAGATAGAGCGGAATATGATGTATTTAGGTGGCTCTGGCTTGACTATTTAAGTCAATACAAAGACTAAGTTCACCGTTCTTTCTTTCTGTGAAAAAATCATGTTTTTGCTGAAGAAATGGGTTACTTATTGAAAACCACATTTGAGGTACAAAACACGCGAATTGTTCCGCGAATATTGTTATGTTCACCACTTACATCCAGTCGCAGGAGCCGACTGCAGCGCAATTTACAAGAAATTACCACATTTTCACTTCAATGATGGCAGTTATTCCCTAATAACTCTAAAAATAGGCAGTGAAATTACTTTATTTAATGTTTATTCAATTTTCCAGGCATTTCGCTACTCATTAAGCTTTACTTTATAGATTGAACGTGTTTCCTCGTTCTACTAGATGATTTTCGAATACAGTCTGAGCTATCTTCTTGAGAGTCTATCTTAAAATCGTCACTTTCTTGACTGAATTGCAATAAAACTAGTCAGAACACCTCATTTTTTCGTCTCAGTTTATAAAATGCACTTCAAAGATCCTGTATTCTAGTTTTCAGAAAATCAGGAATAAGTGACCCTGAAGACAGAGCTACCTTAAGGGATTTCTACCTCCATCCACCTGTTTTCTCCAACTAAGCACAAAACTTCCCACAGGATGAAATTAGGGATATATCTTAGGCCATATATGCATCTCCTGATTGAAAATGCTCTAATCGCAAGCCACATTACATCTGTCAACAGCTATGAAATCCTACATTCAAGATTGCCTCTTTTCATGTTTTTAGCATCACTGAGAATGCAAAATCACCCGCCGATGTTAATACTTTGTATCTCTATTTTGTGTGCAGCAGAAACATTCATTATTATACTTAAACCAAATATGACTCATTTTTACCCTGTATACCATTTAACCATTGATATGAGTGCATTATATTCTGAATTGATGCGTTGCGTATTGGTTACGCTCCTCCATTTAAATAAAAACTGTCAAGTACTACAGAATGTTCCAATTTAAGGCATATTATTATACTTCTTTGATATTTTTGGCCTGTGTACCTCATTGTCTAATCCTCCTGCAGTGGTGCTCCCCTAGCTCTAAAACGCTACTTCCGCACGAGTCGATCGAGGGATTTCCGTACATCTATATCTATTAAATGCCTGTTAAACCTTCACTTCACTGTGCACCATTTTAACATCTGACATATGGATTTCTGTTGAAAAACTCAGTTAAAACTGATCATCGGCCGTGTAATGCATTTATTATACTTCAAGAGACGCATTGGATTTATTAGGATTATACTTTTAAACCTTCCTAATCACTATTTTAGAGTAAATTCGTTAAAAGACCCTGCAGCAATGAATAAGCCCTTGGACTTTGTCAATACGGAAAGAAAATGGCGTGAAGGGTAAGCATGTGTGTAATATTTTGCACTTCAGACACAGTAACAATCTGAAACAAATATAATGATCCATGTTTTCCAATCTCGTGCATTCACTCATGTGTAAGCTCCGCACCGTTTTATTGGCTGACGACGCTAATGACATCTTACGAACTCAGGTATACTACAATTAGATCATGAAAGTAAAATTAGGGGAAAAGACTGGAGAACGAAAAGTTTTAATGTCATTTTTCCTGCGGACTATAAAAGAAAGCTGCCAATGAGGATTTTAACTGGGTCTCTCTTGAGGTAGTGTAGCGGGTAAATTGATTTTCTTCCCAGTGATTGTATCCTTATCTGCTAACTTGCATTAACTTCAGGCCACACATTTATGGAAGGTAACACTTTTATCGCGGCAAATTTGTGGAGTTCTATAGAACATTAATAAAAACAGTCTTACATCGGTAGCATGCCATTTATTGAAGCGCATATTTGTGATATTTCGCCGCCTGACTAGTTTCCAAAGGGTTTTTGCCATTGCATTAGTAGTTGCAGTCACATAAACTTAAATAGGGTACATGTGTAATGGATGTTGAAGATCACAAGCCCCTTGTCACACACCCTTGAAGTGGCTCGTAGGGTCAGGGCCGTCCTTTGGAAACTTAGGGCGTTATGGTAGTGACGGCCGAGGTGAGCGTTTCACGCCTCATTTTCACCCTACCCGTGTTTACGTATCACTCAATTACGGGTTAACCTATAGAGATAACGAATTTGGGTTTTCTTTATTTACTTTGAGAGATGTAATTCCAAAATAAAATGTGAAAGAAAAAGTTTTATTCCTCTGAGTTGGTGAGGAAACTTATCTGAACTTGGATAACAAAAACTCACTTCTCAGCCAGAAATTTGAAAATCGGAGAAACTCAACCTCTGGCGACATCTTTCTTCTATATGATACGTAATAAACATCCATCATTACACGTTTCCAAGGCCGCAAGCATTAAATAGGTGGATCCTTGCTTCCTAAAAATGTAGCTATTTACGGATACTATGATGGCGAACCGAACCGTCACGAATTTGATTCCCCCTAAGGAACTCCTTTTTCAATAAATTTTTAATTCCAAAAAATGGAATACAAGTCCCAAGTAGCAATTCACGTTCCTTTTACTTTAATTTTTTAATTTACTTAATTGTTTATTAATATATATATTTCCAAAGCAGAGGACCTACCTGAGTTATTTATAAGTTATAATGCATTCCAGTTACTATGCATTCCAACTTGTTTCATCGTCCTTTTGTTGGATAACATGTCCAAATAATTTGTAAACAGACTTGCGCCAACAGTGGCACAACATGCGCATATATTGTCACGTTTACATGCTAATTACATTCTGTTACACCTTTATTATTCTTGCAGAACATTCAAATAAATGTGAATTCATGAAATAAAGTGGTATCATCTTACTACAGCCAAGTAATTAATGCCAACAACATCATAAGGGTATTCACCTGAGACCAACCAATGCAATTGGAATGGCGTTCCGGCACCTCTATGCCAATCGACTTCTATTCCGATCGGAAAGCCTTCTTTGAACCGATAGGAAGCGGTCTGAAACGCACGGATAGTCTTTCCGATAGTAAGTGACGTAGAATTCGATCAAAGTCTTCCGATCCGAATGAAACGGATGACTCTGAAACACCCCCCTGATATACATTTTTAAAGACACCGTTATTGTAAGGAAATTCATTGTTCCTCACTAATTTTGCACTTGTTCGAATCGATTTTGATGCACATAATATTAGATTTTTTATGACTCTAGTTGCATGTAATCTAACATGCAGTAGCCTCTAAGTAAATTGAAAATTTTGTTATTACATTAAAAATATTGACATTGGAGAAAAACTGTTTTTATACTCATAATCACCATCACCAAATTAAGTAAAGCATATTGAAAAAATAAGCAAAATGAACAAAAATTTCGGCAAAATTATTACGTGGTGTTACTAATCTCCTGTGCTCGCGCATATCAGAGCTTGTTGACGCCCTCCCATGAGTTCACAAGGCCTGTCTCGGAGGATGTGCTCGGTGAGTTTGCCAGTATTTATCCTCGTCTTAACCGTAAATTGAGCACACTGCGTCACGTCGCCACATGGGTACTTCCCTAAATGAACTATCTTCTGCGTTGGGTCGATTAAATCTTACCTTGGGGAGATTAACGCGGCAAAGAGTACAATGTTTTGAGCGTCAAGTAGGAGTATCGCGTCGGGCAAAGTCCACATCGGCCTGGTAAATGCTTTAAAACTTAAGATCAAGATCTCTTGCCTAGTGATTTCAACTCAATGGGACTGATGATCTCTGGCCGTGCTCTCTCTCTCTCTCACTTGCCTATGCAAAGAGTTAAACGTCCATCTCGTTGAGGTATTTGAATGGAATGACTGATTTTAGGAATTTTGAGTACTAAAACTTTGCAGACCATAAATTCATGTATAGTCGTGAGCTTCAGCGTTGAAGTGCTTTTGTTATCAATAACTCATGATGTGCACCTTAGGTTTCCTCGAACTGAGAATATTGCCAAGGCAACTCTTTCTCAATAACCATTAAGATAGCTGTTTCTTCATTTATATAATTCACTATTTGTGTTCGCCTTTTAAACCTACAAATGCATGAAATAAATTATGATATTCTAACTTATTTCTACACTTGAAGGGATGTAAGCGTCTACGAGACGTTATACTTCCCAGTATTTTTAAACTCGATTGGCTGGTATGCCTTTAATGGATTGAAGCATATGTCCCCTACGAAAAACGGCAATAGATGGCTCTATTACTTTAAAACCACCCTCGACACTGAAAAACCTATCTATTCAAGTCACATCATATAACTGTGAAGCATGACTAATTATAATTTGAGCGGCATTGTTCATGTAGGAGCCCTTTATACTTTACAGCTAGCAGAATCGAATCCTTTAACTTTTAACTCCCAAGTCTTTGCAAGAAGAAATGATAACCGCAGAATAGCTGTGCTATTAATTTTCTCGTATATTTCTTCCAATTTTTCACTCACAATTCAAACGTTCAGAAATAGAGCCTAAAACGAGACACAGGAAGGACTTCATTGCTCTTTTCCATTCGTTTCGTATATAGGAACCTCATTTCCCACATGATAATGAACTTTTAAACGAAAAAACGGGATGCTTATTTTGTTACAGTATTTTTTTCCTAAGTTTAATTTGATATAATCGATCTTTCATATATAAATGGCTGTTGATAATGGTATAAATCCATATACTCATTCGAAAACATTCACCCAAAGATTAATCTACGGAGTCCCTTTCCATATCGTGCGCACGGGGCACAGTCTGATTATGTGGATATTTGCACTTTGCCTTGAGTTTCCTAGAAGTCAGGAATTTAACGAGTCCTTCAATCTTTTCTCGTAAGTTTCCCGGAGGGACATATCCTTTTTCATCGCTCAAAAGGTCGGTCCCAAGTAGGAGCAGTTTCCACTCTCTCATGTAACGTCCCATACGGTCTTTCCAATAGCGAGCATATCTGACGATTTATTTCCGGCCGGGAGCCGCAGGGTAGGATACGGGAATGGGGTAGCAAGGGTCCTTAACAACTGCGGCTATCCTCGGGGCTATTTTCAGCACCGTTGGAAACAATCGCGGATCGAGAAACCTTTCATCGGCGCAATTTTTCGCTTCGAGTGTTAGTCATCGCAGTCGCCGGCGTCTTAAACTGCCGGTCACATTTGTCACAGACTGCCATGAAATGTGACCGAGGGACTCCACGTCTCCGTCGCAGAGTCGTACGTCTCAATGGGAGGTTTCTTACTCCCGCCTTCTCCTACCCCTTCATTTGCCGAGGGACGGTAAGAACTCGTCGTTTGTCTTCGTTCCACCGCCACCGGATTCAGTTTCTTCGCAAAGACACTCGTCCTTCCCAGGTTTGGAGTGGTATTGCAAAGCATTTTATCCTTCCCGCTGTTTTATCCTCATACTTTGACCATCAGGGGTTCAAGTCCTAACGCAACGTAACGTCGAGTCTAACGTAACCATCCTTTAACGCTTTAATTAAATATCGTTTCTAAAATTTTATGAGTATATATCTTTAACTCTGATTTCTCAACAATATTTCGTGCCGGGTGAAGGTACAGGTATTAGTAAATTTATGTTGGCAGGCGCGGTCACGCCATTCGCGGCCATGCAATTAGGAAAAACGTTTGGACTGGTAAAATGTGGCTAATTAGAGGAGGAGGAATATGTGATACATTGGGCTGGTTTAACGAAATTTACGGGAGGGAGGGGATTTATCTCAGAGTAGGGTAGAGGGTTGTCCGCGTACCCGGGTCAAACGGAGGCCCTATCTCGTCCGAATCGGACAATAAAAACCCAAAACGGGAGAGTAATTTTCGTTGCTTTTACCTCCTATACTCTTGGTTTGACCTAAATCCACGAGGCTGTAGTTCGGCTGTAATGAGTCGGGGTAAGCGAATTATTCGGGCGCGATTGAAGCCGGAAAACCGTTACCGCTACATGTGTAAATACAAAAGGCACGAAGATGTTACGCATCATCATTTAATTCTGTTGTACGGGGGCAATAATTTTTTAAATTTCTAAGGTTTAGATTTTAAGATTAGGAAATACTCTTAAATTCACCTAAACTTGTAACATGTTCATTTATTTATGTATTTTCAAGAGTTGCTGCGAAGATATTTTCTTGATGTCTTTTTTTAACTACCAACCCAGAAATTTGCATATTTACCTTCAACTAGAGAAAAATCTAGAGTTCACTCTATTTTGTGCAACTGGCAGTTTATAAACGTAAAACATTACGATTTCATATGTTTCAACATTCCATTTCTCAAACAACATAAAATCATTTCTCTTTTTCACGCCAATAACTTCCACGCTTGGAATATTTATCTTAAATCACTCCAACTTCTGCCTGAACTCTAAGAGGTTTGTCAATGCCATCTGAAGTGACATACTTTAAGAAGTGCTGCGCTTGTGTATCTCTCATCATTAGTATCGCCAAAATTTGCTGCTCCGTGTTTTTTTAATAATCGTTATCTAATCGATACACTTCCCGCATGTAGGAACTCATTTTACTTTCTCTTTTCCCCACTGCCTTACGTCACTATAAACTCAAAACATTGTGTAGATAAAATATTGCTCATCCAAACCATTTACTCTCATTAATATTTACGTAGAATACATTGAAACGCAAATGGAAGCATTGGGAATTAGGTGCGCCAATGGTATTAGTTCTTCTTCACTATTTTCTAGTAGAATAGATACAGCTGTTTTGCGCTTTTCCGTAGATATATGTATTCTTTCATATTCAATACATCCTTCGTTGTAATCCATTCGGTATTATAATTTGAAAAAAATATCTAAGTGATGATTGTTAAGGCGTGGTGGAATTTTAACGTAATCAAGGCAAAAATAGTAATTTTCCATTGGTTAAAATCTTCTGGTTCACCTGTGGAAAAATGAAATATCCGTCTATATTAGTCAAATCAATATTTTTGTCCTTCCATTGCCTTTATAAAGTTTCACATTAGTCATCAGTCGAAAATATTGAGCTCAATATAAGTTGAACGAATCCTAACGTTCAAGATGGTTATGGAATGGATATGAGTTATGATATAGCAGATTCTGTGAACTAATGACCATAGGAATTCGAAAAACCGCCCATAAAAATTTCTTAGGCTTTCGCATAAGCTTTTCGTAAAGTGTTGGAGTCCATTCGAATTTGAGGTTTACTTCCCACGAATATAATGCACTATCTTAAAGATATTTTCATTCGATAAATTAATTCCAAATTTCCAAACCATATCAAGACTTCATCGGTAAAATAACATAAGGGTAAGATTAAATATTTGGCCTCTTGCTGAATTTCGCTGGCAATAAAATCCTCTTAACTATAATGGAGAGCAGGAAAAAACAATTCATATTTTGGTTATAGTACTTTTAACTTCTTGATTTGCAAATAAAACACCTAATAGTGCAAAATTTAAACTGGTGAGCAAACTTTCTGAGATTCTGATCTACAACGTTTAAAATAATGTACCTACTTTAGGAGTATTTGTCTCCTTTTGTTCAGCGTTAGCAAGTTATCACTCGCTACAAATCAAGGCGCATTCGCTTAGAAATGAAGCTCGTCGTGGATTGATGTATAAAAAAGACATTTCTTAAACCATAGTGTAAAGTTTACTCTAGAATGCTCACTGCTGAAGTAAAATTGGGTAAAGCGAAAATCCTAAGTTCTTCCACCGTTTCTTAGGAGCGTGTCCGACGATTCGGCCGCCAAAGATGCTTCTTAAACCCACTTGGTGTCAGAGCAGTCGTAAGCAGTAACAACGCGATCTACAGTGCGCCACAAAAAGTTCTTCGAATCAAGCGCGCGCGATTTTTGATCTACCAGTTCTCTGTACTATAATGAATGCAGCTCATCGAGATTTACTTTTTAAAGAAATTGCACTTCATCATGGTTTTCAAGAGAGCCAGGAAAATGTGTTGATTTTTTTGCGTATTTAATACGTTTATTTAACCCGTGATTGATCACTCATCCGCCTATCGGTTTTTCAGGGAAATTTGATAATACCTGGAGTACCTCTTAATAGGAAATGGACTACCTATTGAAACAACAGATTATATTTTTTGAACAATAAGGCTTATGGTAAATGGCATGTCATAGATAGTAGGGAAAGTGTAATTTTATTTTATGTAATTGTATGGTGAATAATTTTCAATATTCACCTGTATAAGAACTTGTTGAAGATATTGAACATATAACTCTTCTCGGAAGAAGCAAAAACAACGGTGGAAATGTATAAGTGTTCATGATAATGGGTCTTTTCGACAATTGTAAGTTAGCAGTTGGGTAGTTCACCAGTGAGAGAGGCCATGGAGGAATTGCATTCCATTCCGGGAATCGTACCCAATTCATCCATTAGTGTTCGCCAGTGCACCACACGCCACCTCCTTCCAGGAGAATTTCGACGGGAGTTAATGCGAAGAAGATGTTGGCGACTCAAGCCACATTGTGGCACAGAAGACGATGGTCGTGCTTAATGAGCCACTGTCGCGGTAGATGAACCAAACAATGCCTTTTTTATAACGACCAAATTAAAAACTCTTCTAGTCATTGCATTTAAAAGTGAATTGTACGAAGTCACTCGTACTGGGCCATACACACCAGGGCAGTTGACAGGCAATTGGGATATTCGAGTTAGAATCCCGGTCAAGTCAAATGATTTTTTCGTGGAAAATTCCACCTCATGGTGTATATGTACCCAAGTGAGTGAATTCTAACCATTCATTCATTCGTGTAATGATTGGAAAAAAGTGTTCGTTTGGGAAAAATTGAGAATATGATATTCTCTCTTTACTCATACAATGAATGTTCTATCATTATACTTCATTCAGCAAACTCTGACCCCTCGAGTGATATATTTTCATTCTTTTGTCTAATGGTCATTCACGCGTCAACCCTTTATTTAAGTGTGACTTTGCTACTGTATGTGCCTGAATAAATAGTAAAAATATTAAGAAGGTGCTTTATATGTAACTAACGGTTGGTATTTATTTATGTAATCAAAAATACAATGGAAGCCCTGGACAATCGATATTCAAAATTCGACGGTCGTGCAGTGTACAGACATTGGTAAAGTGAAACCTGAATCCGAAGCCACCTCCCTTAAGCGGTCATCTCTCTAAGCCCAATTTTTGGAAACAGAATGAACTTCTCATATTTGTAAACAATGTAAATCCTCTCTTCCTTCAACAGTCACATCCGTAAGTGGGCATTATATAATGGGGCCTGTTGTGGTCACTAAATACAGGTTTCACTGTATCAGTGTTCAATGTTATTGTGCAAAGCTGTAAATAAATAGTAAACCATTTTTAAGTGATCCATTTAATCGACGCTGGTTTCATCACCTTCTTTGATGAAAAATATCAAGAATGATTTGGAGGTATTTCAACATAATTGAAAAAAAATTGCAGTTTTCTGTTGGTAAACCAGTGAATTTTAGAAATGTAAACGTGCAAGTTCTTCTATATGCGGATGATGCTGTGTTGATCTCAGACAGTCAACAGGGATTACAGAAGCTCCTAGATAAGTCTTGTGAATCAACGGAGAGAATTGAATTGAAGGTAAATGCGTGCAAGACTAAAGTAGTAGTTTTTGATAAGGAGAATGGGGACAATAATTAATTTTATGATGGGGGCGAATGGAGAAGTAATTGAACAGGTGGATGATTTTGTGTACTTAGGTAAGATGTATGCGAAAGATGGAAGAATAGATGAGGAGATAACAAGACGCGCGAATGCTGGAAGGAACGAGGTAGGTAGCATGTGGAGCATATCAAGGAATGAGTGCTTGTCTATGGAAACGAAAATTACCGTGAACAAAAGTGTACTTCTTCCCACTTTGCTATATGGTAGTGAAACATGGGTATGTCAGGATATACATAAGAGTAGACTAAACGCCGTGGGTATGTGTTATCTGAGGAGTATTTGCGGAAAAACTAGGGTGGATAGGGTCAGGAATGAGTGGGTCATGAATGAATGTGGATTAAATGCTCCAGTAATGGACGTGTATAAAAGGAGTGTGCTTCGTTGGTTTGGCCATGTTAAGAGAATGGATGAGAGTCGAAACAGATGTATGAGAGTAGAATGAATGGTGTGAGAGGTAGAGGTAGGCCGAGAAAGTTGTGGTTGAATGTAGTGTAGGAAATTCTTAGGAGGAGGAATATTAGGAGTTTTAAAAACAGGAGGGCGTGTATGAAACAGTGTATGGGGGTAAATGAGGCAAAAGAGGTTCTCAAGGATAGGTCAGTATGGAGGAAATTATTGAAGCAGAGTTAGGCGTACAATTATGTATTAATGAGTGAAGCATTTTGACTGTACCTACCCCGGAAGGGAACGGCGTGATGGGTATGTATGTATGTAACCAGTGAATTTTCCACAGTTAAATCAGGCTTCATTATTTTGATGAATTTCATTCATCTTTCAATCGGCGAACAAAAACTACTGATGAAAATGATCAATTTTGGAGATTGTACTGTGTCATCAATGTGAATCTTATGTCATTTAAATATATGATAAGTTTTCTTCGAGGTTTGTTGATGAGAACAGTCACCTTGCAATTATCATTTGGAACTTGGAAATTTCGTTCGACGGTTTGTAATAATTTAAGAGTTTTATTTTCCTTTCGAGGAGTTTACGATGATATCACTCAACTATGCCTTAAATTTACCTGCTCTAGGCTATAGCTAGAATCTTTCAGAAGTATACATGAGAGGTAATTCAAGATGATCATTCAGTTATCATTACAATGACAAGTAAATAGTAAATATGCCATCGATTGAGAAGGCATTGGGGGCAGGGTTCAATACCCGTAAGATAGTAAACTTCAATTTAGCAGGCTGTGACATACTTCATTAAATATATTATAATTCGAAATAGTTTAAAAAAATCCAATCAGCAAACATTAAGCTCATTGCGCATGCGTGCAGGGGAACAGTGGCAAAATATGCTGTTATCAGACAGCACCGCAAAGGTCAACGATCTGCTGCACGATCTCGCTTGTAAAACTGAAGGTTCGCCATAACTCGAAGAGGGTCACTTCAATTAAAGTTAAACAAATCCATTACGTACAAATGTAAGTAAAGTTATGAAATTTTACCCCAGCGCCCCAAACTGGGGGCGAGAGATAAACTTCAGTTACAGCGACATCCTGGGCGATACTCTTCCACCGTCGTTTGTCTTTTAATAGGGATGGGTCTATTCCAGTTATTTCCGATTCCAATACATGTGCCATCGATCCTCAATTTTTGATTCTCTATTCTCGATTCTGAAACGGCACTGAAAATAATTTTTTTGAGAATTTATGCCTTGCATTTAGGTCGAGAGGCGGCGGTTCGACAACTGCAAGGTAAGGTGTTGTGACCAAACTGGGCTTCAAACTTCGCCTCAACGATCGACTTACTTCTTTCGGATATTCGTTGAATATTTTGTGTAATTATTACTTAAACGTTTCCGAAAAACTGGTGCAGATAACTCCAACGCCAATGCGCCTCAAGTCACAAAGATACAAGGGACTCCGATGGATCGGAAACATGGGCATTAACCAACGCATCTGATAAAAGCTATTTAAAAAAATAAAGTATTGAGGAAAACTTTGGCCCTGTTCAAGACCAAGATGGATAAAGAATAAGGAATAATAGAGAGTTAAGAGACATATATAGATACCCAGATATAGTGGCAAAGACTAAGAGCCGAAGAATAAGATGGGCAGGACATGTGTGGAGAAAAGAGGAAACTGCAATAATCAAGACTTTACACCTGAGAAACCCAGAAGGTAGAAGACCACCTGGTAGGCCAAGAATGAGGTGGAAGGGCCGAGTTAAAAAGGATATGGATAGACTTGGGGCTACACTTCAAAGAGCAGAAGATAGATCTGAATGGAGAGGCATTGTTGGTGAGGCCAAAAACCAGCCGAGGTTTCAATGACAAGGAGGTAAGGTAGGCAAGGTATTACTTAAATGTTTGTTGTATAAAAGAAACTACTGGTGAGATCTTTTATTCGTCGACTCTCCAATTTTAGCCACCACGCGTCGAAGACACCTACGAGGAGAAGCCCTCTCTCCCATTCCGAAGAACACCCGTCGAAGAGGTTACATTGGCCGGTTTTGGTGCACTAATAGAAGCAGATTTTAATGCACTAAAGGAAAGAAAAAGAATTAGTCGTAAAAGTTGGATGGTCATTCCACCAGAGTGTTCAATTGCACATTCATGCTGTCAAACCCGAGAAATTAAAAACCACGGAGATGCGAATTTAAAATATTTCCACTTCGGTGGGTTTTATTTACTTCAGAATCGGCTTTGAAGGTTTCAATGCTACCATTCTCGTTTCCTCCAAGAATCGGTGGGACCGAGATTTGGGAATAGGAATCGACCCTTCTGTAATTTGTCGTACTACTCCGCAAAATAACTGGCGCAGATAACTTCAACGCTAATCCATCTCAAGTCACAAAATTTACATAAATCGTGACAATGGTGCTTTCACTCCATCGAAATAAAGACTATTGAGTTTCCTCTTGCATTTAATAGATTACAATCCACGTGTGTAGGCCTAAGAAATCCCACCAAGGAAGGATCCGAGACCGTGAATAAAGGAACAGCAAGCGAGGGTACACCCCTCAACTGCAGAGGCCGACAGGATGCTTGCAGTGGAATATAAGAAGCTGATACTGTTTAGCGGTTTAATACGCTATTATCCTCAAATTATTCATATGACAGGTATGTGCCTAATCTGAAACGTGGTACTAACGTCACGTTTCGCATGACCCCTGCATGACTCTAGTATCTCGTATTTGTGGTTATAATTATAATACACATTAAGTCAAATAGTTTCTGTAGCATTTGTAGAATACCTATAGTGAAGTATGTACATGTTGGTGAAAGTTCCTGGTACATCATCTGCCTCTACATAATACTCTGCGAGCCGCCTCAATGGCATGTAGCAGGGCGTGTTAGGACACGAGTAGCGTAAAAGAGTATGGGATAAGGTTTTGAGAGGTGAAATGGTGAAGTGGATTATGACAGAGCTTTAAATGGAGCTCAGTTTTTATTAGGGTCACTTATTTTACTTGGAAAGAGCAAACCCTTGTACCTATGTAATGGGCAATGTTACTTTCTTATTTTATCACATCTGTCTGACAATATGCAGTGTGGTGTCAAAATGATATTCTCTGTGTTGCTCTGAAACTCACATTTTCTGAATTTCTCCAGCTCGAGCATTATGAAACATCTTGGTGATAACTCAACACCTGCCGCACACCCTTGAGTTGGCTTGCAGTGTAAAATGTAGATGTAGAGGACAAAATTTATTTTCACTGGGCTCGTTCAATACGACTTGGCCAAGGACATTCACGGATGGCTTATTTCTCTCTACCACAGATGGTGAATAATTTATCGAACGACCCGATCCTTTGACGTTGCTGGGCGATAAGAGGCATTAGCTGACGATTCATCATTCCAGTGGTTATTTATGCTTTTAGAGGTTAAACCATCATCATCGGTCACTTAAAAACCTAAATAAAACAAGAGGAATGCTATTTCTTTTCACAATTCAAATTCCATTATCACCAGTAACGAAACTCAAATTAGGATTATTCATGGTAATTTATACCATGATATAATTACTCAAGCGCTTATTATTTGGAAGAATGATTCACTTCACTCCTAAGATTTTGTCCCTGTAGCTAATAAAAAGGCTAATTAACCAGCAGGAATTATTCTTGACGTGTTTATTCCCTTCAATAAATTACCAGCAGGAATTATTTTAAAGAGTAGTTACCTAGCAATTCAATCGTGGATGGCATCAAGAGCACGATTCTACGAATACGTAACTTATTTAATAAAGACTCGCGTTTAATAAAGAATCAAATTCTGGCCATTTTGAAACCTAGCACAAAATTAATATTTACAAAGGAAACAAAGAAATATGCTCTCGTTCGACACTTTCCAAATAATAAGGCCTCCCCACGCAAATTCCACAAAGATCAGCCCTTATGCACTAAATAGTAATCGTTTTAGCTCTGGCTCGATGTAACGGCTATGTTAGCAAGTTCATTTGAAATTCATGACTATCAGAATGCCTCATCATTACACTAACCTTTTTTCTAGTCTATGATTTGTCTTCTCTTAAATCGCCATCCAAATTGATTTGTTTTTGGATGAAGGGGAAAGAAGAACGTAGAAGTTGACGGCTTGATAAATAATTGTATTAAAGTGGTCACAAAAATATGATTCCCATTTAACGTCGTTTCGATTTGTGCCTCTCTTCTTCTGCATGGCTGTCCGAAGTAAATCGAGGATATACTCTATGCCCTCCTATAGGGGTGAACGGGGAATCAAAGATTGAGGGGATCGGGTTGGTTTGGTGGCTAGATTACTCGCCTACCACACGGGCGACCAGGGTTCAAATCCCTGCAGAGGCGGATGTTTTCTATTGGAAACCCGATCCCTACGTGAGTGTCTTGTGGAGGAACATCCGACAGACCGAGAATTGTATGTACTTCAAGTACAGTTCTCGGTCTGTCGGATGAGACGTTAAACCGTAGTCGCCTTAGCGCCTTTCGTTAACAGCAGGCTAATGCCGACACCGGGTTTCTATCCACCGTTCCTCCCTTACCTATCCCCTATGGCGCATATGACCTTAGCTGTCGGTCGCCTCCCCAAATATCCTATCCAATCCCATTAAAAGTTGATCTGAATAAGTACTTCTATAATCCGTTATCATTTTATTGGAAGGAGGCATTTCAGCACCATTTTTCGGATCTCATAGCAGGCAAACATCACAAAGCGAGTAGCCAATGATAGAAATCTCCCGTCCACCTCATTTTCTGGCTCCCAGCGGCCGATCAGCGTTTCAGCGCATGTGAATAAGTGTTGCCCTCCTCAGTACAGGGCATACTCCTCTACTGTCATTGTTTGAAAAACTGAAAGGCACACCAGCGCACTCATGGTCAACCGGCATCATTTGGGAAAGAGGATGTAAACTATACGACCAATCTTTTGACGTACCAAACGATTACACCTTTTGCATTGCTGCATAGCAATACTAGCACCTGAATTTTAACAAGAAAAGCTCCCGTATAGGATTATAACATCTGGCATTGCTTAGCAATTAAAATAGGAAATTAATGTGTATACAAACAGCCGATTAATAGATGCATTTCATCTTAAAACGGCTATTACCCTAAAATGTATTGCAAATTCACGGTATTCACATAAAAAAACGCGCATCTAAATAACAGTATTGGTTTCTATAATTCTAGTGAAACGTTTGGCCACTCTCACCAAAATATCAATATGCACAAACAAATTTATGCCAGTTCATGGCGTGAGGCCCGTCTTGCAATACACTGTCGCAAAACCCATTATCAATATCGCTATGCTTACTGGCAGCTGACGCGTGGAGCGCCTCTATCGGCTTGTGAGTAAAACTAACCCGCTCATAGGGGTATGCTAAGAATATGCATTCAATTAAATAGGTTATATGTCTCAAATTATTAATTTTAGTTGAGCAAATGCTACGCTGCTTCAAAACTGCATTATTAGGGAACCTATATTTTGAGATATTCTGCTGTAAATAATTTTATTTTTCCATGACATTAGCATTTTCCTCCGTACAGGATATGATTTTACAAAGCACTGCAGTGTTTGTCTCCAGGAACTCTAATCTCTTCTGAAATGGAGGTAAAATAACACCACTTTACTCGAAAAGACAGTTTAGTAGAAGTTTTTTTTAGTAACTATTAAATATTAGCTTTTATTGCTCGCCACCGCACGGCGCCACTGAGAACTGAGCTGCAAGTTTACAGCAAATGTTGTTGCGACTTTATATTGATTGCCCTGCTAAAAATTTCCTTAGAAGCTTTTCTGTAGAACGTTAGGAATTCTACAGAATTTGACTCTTTTTCTTCAGAACTAGTTCCTTTTCTAAGGATCTGTACGGAACATGAGAGTCTGACTCTACAAAACACATGTTCTGTAGAATTTTTTGGCAGGGCAAAATAACTCCTTACAAGCTGTTCTGTAGGACTTCAGCAACTCTGCGGAAATATGTGAGGTTTCCTTGAGTTTGTAACGAGTTCTACAGAGCGTCAAAGGGTTTCTGAAGAACGTCCTGAGGAATTCCGCTGTACGTCCTAAGGTATTCTGCAGAACATCCTAAGGTATTCTGCAGAACGTCGTAGGGAATGCCGTAAAATGGCGTTTCAATGCTTTCAGGAATGTCTACAGAACTTTTAAGAAATTCTGTAGAAGTATTTATATAGAAACTATACAGAATTTTTGAGCAGGGTGAATTTGTCGGGGCATTGACTAAACGAGATGAAAAAGAGATATAAGCACTTTCCGACGTTCAAAACCTCCGAAGCCACCTCACTTGCTTTTTTATTTTTGTTGAATAAAACTATATGAAGCATTACTGCGTACCAACGCGCGGCGTCCGAGAACAAGGACAAATAAGTGACATGTTGTGTTTGAGCCACAAGCAATTTTACGGAACAAAAACTTTCGTCAGTACTTTGGAATTTATGTCAAAAATCTACGTTTTGGCTGAAATTTATCACTCAAATAGGACTGTTTATGACTGTTCACCATGCCTGATTTGCTCGGCACTATTAAACACGGCGAAGAAGTTTTTAGGATGGTTGGATCGATTTTCGTTTATGGACCAAATTGGGCGAAACTTTGCATGCGTGTGCTTATTAGTGATGTGTATAGATAAAAGCAAAATATTGTACATTACCTATTAGAATTCTTGGAAACGCAAACCTACGTAGCACATAGCCTGATAGCACTTGACATATTTCAAAATAATTTGAAGATATACATTTTATCCGAAACGAGAAAACATTCATTATGTAATTACAACGGTACACATTTTATCCTAAACGAGAAAACATTCATTATGTAATTACAACGGTTTTTAATACATCTCAAGGTATCACACGTATTTATGTAAGATAATTGCTTAAAGTTTTTAATCCGCTCATAAATCCAAGTCATAACAATGCTTTCATTGAGAAGAAAACTTTAAAATATAATTCGTGTATCATTGATGTTGCCATATGTATGGCTATTTTCAACGTACAAATATCTGTGCTTAAGTGAAGTGTGGCCTAATATATTTTTTTACTTACCTGAACAGTTATTAAAATGTACACTCAATGACCCACGTTTCGCACTCCAACCACCTTAACCTGGGAGAAGTTGCGCGATCTGACGTTAGACGGCGCACGGTATGTCAGCGACACACCCATATAAATTGTTTTGAATTATTTCTTGGGAGGAGTTTCACTTTATTTTCTTCTCTAAGGTAAATTACATTGATAAATGTGAATAAGGTATTCATTATTATATTATTACGAACATAATGATGTTGGGAGAATTTTGCAACAGAAGTCTTTTCTTCGGTTTATATAGCATAAGTAAAAAGCTAAGCATTTTCATCACATTTTCAATAAGACATGAATTTTTTTATTTTAACTTTTAGATAAGACATTCTACAATGTTAAAGAAAAAACAATTTACGTATTTATTATTTCTATTTTCCGAGCTAATAAAAAAGGCCAAATTTCCCGATTGAAAGTAGAAATAAAAATTCAGATATTATATTCCAACGAATGCTATGTATTTCATAAATAAAAATTCTGCCAAACAAAGTTTTTATACCAAATAGGAGGAGTTGACTGTGACCATTATGGTCATAATGTAGAAGCAGGAAAAATGCGCAGAGGCATATTACCGATTCCCATGTGGATCGTGGCAAGGAGCGCAGAGTGTCAGCAGCACCCCTGAGCACTGAAACTCACTTCAATCTTAAATTCAAGTGAAATCGATGGACTCTTAGCTTAGATTTTGAAAAATGTAAGTAATTCTAAGGCATGACAACGTGCAACGTTGTAGAATCAATGGTTTGTTAACAGCATATCAAAAAGAGCCTTGGGGTCTCAGTTGCACCCAGAACGCTTTTTCCTGAATTAATGTGGCTGGATCAACATTCGTTTAGGTACAGATTTTCGCGAATTTTTGCACTTTTTACTTATTAGTAATATCTATTGATGAAAGGAAAAATGCAAATATCGATTTGGTTGCTTGGCAATTTTATTCTATTTTAAGACGTATCCTAATGGAACTTGACACATTTCGAAATAATCCGATACTTTACGTACCGATTTTCCCATAAGCCCGACATAATACGCTTTTTATTATTACAATCGTTCCTCAGAGTATGTATGGGTTCCATGATGTTTGAAAACATGTATTTGCATAGGATTTTCGCGTAAAATTCAAATTCCACGCCGTAAACGCGTCATAACAATGCTTTAACAATGGACAAAATTTTAAAACTGAAATTGCTTCATAATTTATGCTATTACCACATAATTGGCTATTTCCAAAGTACAAGCATGTGTACACGAGTGTCGTGCTATCCAAGAACTTTTTTTTGACTCAGAGGAAAAGTCATGAAAACATGAACTCACTGAGTCACGATTAGCGCTCCACCTTAAGAACCGGCTACTAAAATACCAGAACAATTGGCGCTGCCTAGCTTCATAGCTGTCTATGAATACCTTTTTATTGGTTGACAAACAGTGAGAGCCCTATTATGCCGATTGGAGCTAACTAAGGAATCTATGAATACGGCCGTTCAAGTTTAGCATTTCGCTCCATGTATGTGACGGTGCACGGGGACCGCTGTTTGTCCGGTCCAGGAACCTACTCTTAAGGTAGCGTGTTTCTCCTCTACCCTTAATCCGCTCCTTAAGTAATCATTTCGGCTCTCCACTTTGCCGCGTCAACTCCATCTTCCGTTCCGAAACCCGAAACCCCCGTCCAGGGCCCTCAATTATAATTAATAGGCAGCTGGATCCTTATCCTTAAGACTTTTTCCTTCGGCCCGATTTCCTTTTCAAAATCGATTTGCCTTCGCTTCGTTAGCCCTCTTCACCTTCGCCGCCTCTCCGTCCCCGCGGCCGTTCCTTATCGCACTTCCTCTCCGCCTCCCACATCGTCACTCCGAAGACCTTTAAAGACGCCCCTCCTCAATTCCATACAGAACTAAGAGTCAGTCGCAGCCCTCGTGGACCTCTTTTTCTTCTTTCTCTTCGATTCCAATTTCCTGTCGCATTTTCCCGCTTTGTTTTTCCCTCGAAGACGCCTAACCCTCCCGCCCCCTCAGATATTATTTTTCAACAAATTTTCTCTGAGAACTTTTCAACATCTCTCCGCCCCCTTCTCATCTTCTTCCTCCCCCACCTCTAAACTTCAGTTTTCGTCTGCTTTTCGCCAGGTTCCAGTCGTCCTCGAGTCAAGGGCCATCTGTCGACTGTGTTCCTGCGGGTTTGGAGCAGAAGCGGAAAAAATGGGGCCAGGTTCTTAACATTAAAATAGCGTCCCGGGTACGATACCGGTATTTCATTAATGGTGAATAACGTCTCTCAGGGATGTTACTCACCCGTAATGGCCATCGTTAAAGATTTTTTTCCATCCCCATATTACTCCGGGAAAGGGAGGGTAGCAGTGCTCATGCTTGGAAATTTTATTATTTTTTCCCGGGAAATAAATGTGGGCATTAAGGAAATCCAATTTTGCAGGCCACCTCCTGAGCCTGGTGGAGTAATTTATAGTGTCAGGAAACCCTTAGTCTATTTTCCAATGTCCCCTTGACTTTCTCGAGAGCCTGTGCGGTAATCACTTATTGAGTCTTTTGCTACTGATTAGGAAAATGAATGGACGTAAACATTTGCAGTTTATATTAATGAGTCTGCCGTTTGTTTTCCTAATGCGTGGATTTCAAGTTCACTCCCAAAATTCGATCTTTTACGTGAAAAAGCTATAATCCGCAAAAATTTCAATTCAGTCATAATACCCTTGGGCTTTTTTATGAGCTCACTTGTAGATTAGAATTTTTAATTCCGTTTAATCGTGAGTTTTTGCGTGGTGAATACTTAGTAAGATAAGATCGTCATGTTGTGAAAGCGAATTGTATAGTTTGATGCAGATTTTAAGCTATGATTTTATATTTTTATCAAAAAAAATTAGGCTACTTACTCTCCGTACCAAAAAATTTGAGACCCGAGTCTGAACGTTTGTAAAAATACACCAGTCGACCAATTTTTATTAAATGTATATCATTAGTTTTGTCATTTCGTTTATTGTAGATAGGTTTCTAGGAAGGAAAGGTTCTTGGAGGTAAGTTTATGTTTCATTATTTTAGTGTTTTATGTTCATATTCATATAAGTACATCAGAGAAAAAGTATGTAATATTTGAAAGGCTCGAGAGCATTAATTACAAGTTTTAATACTTTTCCCTTGATTAGAAAAATATATATTTTTGTTTTTATAAAATAAGTATTGAGCATTTGGTGCTCGGACGAGGTACAACTTGATACTGTTGTTATCGACAAAACGTAAAAAACAGTCAACCATTCAGGCCAGCGCATAATGAAACAAGAAAAATTATGAGTATCTGTTTCATAGATAGAGTTTCATTAGTTAAGTTTTTACGGGCATTCAAACTCGAGTACCCAAACCTCTTGCACGGAGAGTAGGTAATTACGCTTCATAGCGTTTCTGAACTACTCGCTCACTTACCTCATATTACTTATTCGTACTCCACAATTCAAGGAAAAATTTAACATGAAAGGTTTTCTTTGCTTACTGGGTCCCACAAGTTGAAACTACATACCAGTTTCGCGAATGATATGCCAATATTAAATCTCTATGACAAGTCTTAGAGTTCTTTGGAAAGTTTAATTTATTAGAAGACTGGTTTCTTGCAATAGGCAATTGATGAACGTACATGTATTAACAGTTTGTATGTACAAGAATTAGTGACTCTAAAAGTCACTAATTCTTGAGGGGTAAATATGCTAATTAGTTTTCACAATAACAAAATTACCGTTTTGAATAAGAATTCTCAAAGCATGGCTTGATGGAAATGACTTTTAGTATTTCTCTCTACTTAGTGAGCCTCGCTTGAATATCTCCATGTTCACGCGTCGCCAGTCGTGCTGTCCGTTTTTTTTACTCTTTCAGTTTCTTAGTCGTCCCTCTGGATATGTTTGATGAATTTGTTATGGCTTCAATTTTGTTTGGTGAGTGAAATTTATACTGAAAATTTTATTTTTACGGTTAAAAGCCGCGAGGATTTAATTTTCTCTTAAACATTTCGTTTTCCTCCCGGATTTATTGCTTTTGTCTCAGAGATCTGGAACGCTTGTCATTGTAGAGCGAAAGATAACATCATACATCAATGAAAGCAAATAGTGACAGGCTTAACTTCGTGGAATGGCTTCTTTTTTACATCAACGGAAACACTCCTCAATCATAATTGACAACTATTTGGTTTATTTAAACTGGCTGACGTTTCAACGGATAACATTGGCTCTCAATGCACTAATACCTTTCATACGTCACGTAATTAAATCACTTTCCGTTTAGAGTGTTGTGGATTATATATCACCATTTACGAGGTAGCGTCAAATGAATTTTGAAGGAAGAATACATTTCAAATTCCGTTCCACGTGGCGAGCAAAGCCAACACAGTTTCGCTGAAATCGAGCTTCGTGTATTGCTTGCGCTTAAAATGCCATCAAGAAATCAATCTGCCTTTGGTACTTTGAACAATATGACTTAATCATTCTCTCCAAAAGATCACCAAGGGGCCTCCGATCACTGAACTTCCTGCACAAATCCCCCTCCCATTCTTCTAATAATTCATGAGAGAAAGAACCAGTGAAGCTCGATCAAGTTTAGGTTAGCACTTAATGGGTCTTCTCTAGAGGTATTTATTTGAAAAACAGCCAAATTGATAGATTAAAGTCAGAAAAACATGAACATAGGAAGTATGTATAAAAATAAACAAAATCAGTAACATAATTTTCCTCAGTAGTCATGACCAAAAAATTAAAAAATATATGACGTAACTAGCCTTTTAATTAAAGGATATTTTATTTATCTACTACGTTAGCCAAGAATATCATTCTATAATTGAATATATTGGTGAATATATTGGTGAATATTGGTGAATGGTGGTAATGATAAGCTCGAAATATTGATGTTTTGAAGCAACATTTTGCTCTAACAATTCTTTCTGAAGTTTAATACGATGCTTTTATTTCAGCTGCCAGGCACATTAATAGCTTCATATCATTACATGGAGACTTGCAACTATCATTAACGATTTAATTTTTAACACTTGAGTTTTAAGTAATACGAAGTAATGAAGTCGTGCATTGTCCCAAAAAAAAAATAAAACTTATAACAGCATTTTATAAGATCAGCAATCGACTATGAATTTCACGAGTCAAGTCAGACATCATTAAGGAGCAGTAATCTATATGCGGAGTTGACAATAATGTAATTAGTTTCTTCTGTACTTTAAGAGTTATTAAATGCCTGAAATTTTTTACATACGCCTATACATTGTGACATTTACCTGAAGACTGAGCCACAGGTTCCTTTCATGTTAGAATATTATTGATGCTGAGTGCTAAACTTTTACAGACTTGGTGTAGCATCTATTGCATTATTTTCGGTTTTTCACCATTGCTTACTTTGTAAATAAGTTTTGGGGGACCAATTTCAATATTTTTTGTTTTAAGGGAATTAAACAAATGCTCATAAGTCATATAAAAATATGTCTAATATCTAAATTCACTTTATCTAAATCAGTGAGCAATGGTGCTGGATGACAGGGAGAATACATCAGCGAATCATCCACTTGCAATTGATACTTTTAGGAAACGGTGGACCAAGGTAGATCTTTGATAAAAGTATTTCAAAGTAAAAGACCAATTGTGGCACACCACTGGGTACCGGTGAATAACTAGATAGTTGTTCATCCGGGTCGTTAACAACTTGTGTTCCCTTATGTCGATGAGAATTATACATTTTGACAACTGGGATACAGTATCCATATTTTTTTCATTCTGATGAGTAGGAGATCGTAGATTACAAAGAAAAATACATTTGTGAAATCAAAGGAAACAAGTCGTGTGACATCCTTGTTATCTATTGCGAAACAAGAATTATATTTATCCGGTAGATTCTTTGGAGATAAATGGCCTGTTCAAATATATTCACCTCTATCAATTGGCTCAGACGTTGTGCACAGCCGTTGTAAATTTCCTAAGTGACGTCTAATTCCCTCTAAGTGAGTAATAACGTCTAACTCCTTCAATTTAATAATGTGAAGATTTCTAAATACGAAACCAATTCTTTGACAACAAGTAAAAAAATTCTACATTTTAATGTTGCAACTAAAATTCTTGAAGTAATTTCACCTTTCATAGACTTTAAGGTACTTAGAGCGCTAATATTGAGTCATTGAGAGCACTTTTTAACACATTCTCATGAATGTCGGAAACAAGGCTTGAACCACAATTCACAAAAGAACATCTGTTTATAGGCAGCTCTCGTCCATGAAGTAATATAAATGATGTAAGAGGTATATTTTCAAATTTCCTACTTTTTATGCCTTTTCATAGCATACTGTGACTTGGGTTTACGGCGCATAATTCGAAATACAAAAACAATTACATACAAACACGTGTTTTCTACTCGGCATGATACCTTGATATTTGTTAGCTATTACTTTAACAATATGAAATGTCTTATTTGGCGGTTAGGATCAAATCTGGGATAGTAGAATGGAATTATTTCAAAATATAAGTTCAGTTCCACTAGGCTGGATGTTGAAATAGCATTAAATTGGCAAGAAACTGAATCATTTATATGCATTTTTTCCACTTTCATGCAGATACACCACTTATGTGATCACGTATACAAAGTGTTACGCAAATCTTCAACCGCATTAATACGCTCATTTGTCTCAATTGACCTGCATATATACTGCTGAGAAATGCAATGTGCATGCATATACATTTCCTTGGAGTGAAAAAGATATTTCCCACCTATATATATATATTCCACATGGCTAGTTTTCCTATTAAAAAAACTCTCAGTTCAACTTTATTGCGTTTAGCTTTTAAATCTGATGCTGGAATTCACAACGGGCAGATTCGTAATTTAGCCAAAATAGCTTTAGCCGTTAGTAAAAAGAATAACACTTTCGCCTTCCTCTTTAATGCTTTGTAACATTGCAAATTCTTTTGCTTCGTATACATTCTCCTCCCCTAAAGATCTTCACAAGTCACAAGGCATTAACACATTAGGGGTCCATTTACTAAAAGGAATTCCATTTCGCCCAAAACTTCTGATCTCCCCCTCTTCGTCATCCTTAATTTGGAACAGCAACCCTCAAAAGGGCTCTTCAAACATGAGGTGATTAATAGGCGTGAACTTTAAAGACGGAGTGTGCATATATACATATATTTTGCTTATCTTCTGCTTATCTTTCTCCCCTCTTTCGCTTATCCCAGATTACCCACGAGAGTGGAACATCCAATTTCAATGTCATGGTCTAAGAAATTTCTCTCATTACAATCTTTTTTTATGCTAAAAACTAACAAGGCCTAAGTACTGGCTTGCCTGGTTGACTTGTTAAATCTTTTGAGGGGGATTGCGTTGATTTCTCTGCCCGCCACCCCAGTCCTCCCCTCTCTAAGGTGGACTCATTCAACGAGCCCTTCTCCATCCTGTTATGCGCCTCACAACCACTCGACCAACCCTCCTGAAACTCCCTTTGACCTTTTTCTTCTCCCTCCACCCCGTCTCCTCCCCTCTCCCTCAACATTTCATTACCCTTTTTCGCGTACCTATTAGGGCCAAGTGTTTCACTAAAGTTTTATCCTGAAGGATCCTTAAAAGCATAAGAACATTTTATTTATCTTTCGCTTCTTCTTTCCTCTTTCTCAAATCCTCTATGCCTGTCTTCGTCTTTCCCCCTCCCTCGCCCTCCTTTCCAGCCGAGTTGCCCACCGCGAACTAATTCGCCGTATTGTTAAGGATGGCTCACATCAAACAAATGGACAAAACTTGAGAACTCCCCGCAACCCACTTGAACAACTCGGGCATTTGACTCTGGTTGTCCGATCGCTATTCGCGTACCGTCGTCGCTAAATACTATGACTTGACCGCGAGGGTTACTCTCATCTTTCTTCTGTGCTGTGACGTTAAGTCAGTCATTCACGAGGAAAAGTAATCACTAAAGTCCAGTAGAAGGAAGGTAACTAATTAGTAGCTGTCTTCGGTATTTATGTGCGACCAGCGAGGAAACTGTGTAGTCGCAAACAAAAGGTGTTTAAGATTATATGAGAGTTATCCTTGGTTCTACGATTAAGAAAAAAGGGCTTTGAACTTCATTGCGTTCTCCTTTGACAACCTGGTAAAACCCTTACACCCCTTGATTGCAGCATCTGTAATCAATTTTTTTTTGCAATATCAAGGAGAATGGTGTCTCCAACCCGTATAATGCCACGCTTCTTAGTAGAGCCATCATCAGTCTTATGTTTACGTCTCCACTCAGACCACCCCTCATCAATTCCCTCCTCTTTGAAAATCCTTCTCCAGCCATAGCAATTCTACAGCTCATGTCCCAACCACTTAACCATTTCTTCTCCAAACTATTTCCTAGATACGTAAACAGCTCGATTTACTCTATTATGTGCCCCCCAGCCTTATATTCAGCCCCGCCTTCTTGCTTCCCGAGGTTCTCATAATTTTCGCCTTCTTATCGCTTATCTTCATCCCATATCTCTCGCACTGCACCTCTAACGCATTCATAATTGACTGTAATTGGTATGGTAACATGATATGTACTCCAAGAGAGACTTCTTTCAAAAATTGAGGAATTTGTATCACCTAGTTCTCGTCAAAAATTTAAAAGTGGGCACTTTTATTGTTTTCTTAACGGCTCTAAAAAATAAAGCAACTACTCACCGCAGCAATTTGTACAGAATTGCTAGAAAAACCTTTTTAAAAGGAGTTTGAAACGAACCGCTTGAAAAAAATAGTCAAATTAAAGACTTATACATGCATATTTTGTTAACTGCTGTAAAATTTCAATTACCATATTTTTGCGCCAATAATATAAAAATATTTACTTCACGCTTATAGCAGATGCTGAAATAAAAGTTAAAATTCAAATATGGTCTCTGTTATGACTGGGGCGAAATCTCCCTTAAACATTTTGAGTGCTGTGGGAGGAGGTATGGCTGGGGACGTGGAAAGATGCATTTTGGGAGGGGCACGGTGGCCGTTCATCCGGATGATGAGGGGATCTATCGTGAGCTCAAAATATTGCGTCAACAACATTGCCGCTACAGTGGAGGCTTCTACATAGGAAATCATGACGCCCTCACTCCATCAATTTCCCCCTTGAACATACTGGAAAAAGTTATTACTCATAATAAATGAACCTGAGCACCAATGTATGTGCATTGCATGAATACAATTTGAGCTACCCGACATTAATATGCTCATTTTCTTTTCAGTGGCAAGTTCTGCGTGGTCCGGGCTTCCAAAAATATTCGATCAGGCGAGGAACTTCTCGACAACTATGGGCTGCACTTCGTGAGCACGGCACTGGCGGAGCGCCAGGTTGTTCTCCAGAGACAATATTTCTTCCAATGTAGCTGTGTCGCTTGCTCTGAAGAATGGGAAACATTTGACAAACTCATGGCGACTCGGTTCAAATGTGCGAGTTGCGGATTTATAATAGGGACTTCGCTAAGCAAAACTAAGGCTTGTCCACAATGCAACAAAGGGGATCCCATTAAGATAAGAAAAAGACTACCGGACTTGAATACACAATATTCCGCAGCATTACAGAGTCTGCTGGATGGCTGTGCAGAAGAGGCCCTGAGAGCCTTAATAAGTTATTATGAAGAGATGGAAAAACATGTAGTGCATCCTAGCAAGGAACTTATCAGATGTCAACAGGCTATGAATCAATGTTGGAGTCTTTTAGGAAACAAAGACGATTAGTTTTAAACTAAGTCATGACTCCACTATTCGGGAGTTATCATTTTCTACCGTAAGCATTGATACACTTTGAAAGCACCATTTGTGCGTTTGGCAAATAAATTAAGCGTTATGCTTTCCCATCTTCATCCTCAGAATGGGACTCGCTACGTGAACACGCTGTGTGAGATTTTCCTCTAAAAATTCGTGTTCTCACTTGATATTCCTCTCGAAAAAACATTGGACAACCTTTTGCAAGTTTTTTTCAGCCGACAGTATGCGAAAGACTTGCTTAAAAATTACTTTCAAATAAAAATAATTACCTCACCCGATTTTTCATTTTAATTCGCTGAGATCCACAAAAATTCTATCCAAAATATTTTCTGGCGATGATTTGTGCTAAAAATCTTGAGGCATAAGGAAACGAGAATTTACTTAGCAGAAATATGCATAGTTTTTTCCAAAAGACTTAAGTGGCTTGCGATAGATCTTGCAATTGCTGCGCGTTGTTTCCTAATGCCAACTCTGCAATACCTTTGTTACTCTCATTCTCCTAATGAATGACTCCCTGAGATAATCAGGAATGTCACAAAACCAGTATCAATTGTGTAAATACAACCAATTATATAGTAACTCAAGTGGGAGACGATTAGGTGATTGATGAACGCACTATTTTCGTATATATTCTGTTGAATGCATCACAAGAAGGAATTATTTTACACAAAAGAATATTTTCCATGCTATACGGTGGCAACGTCATCAAGCGAAGAATATCCAATGGTAAGAAATCGTTCATGTTGAAAAGCCAACAGCTGTGTTTAAAGATGATAGGGTTACAAATGAGGAAACTGTATTTAGAAACAGAGAAAACCTTCGTGAGGAGCGTGGCACTCTATGAATTAAAATCATAGACCACAGGTAAAACAGACCAGAAAACTGGAAGCTATTGAAACCTGGTATTGGAGGAGGATGCTGAAAATAACAGGGAATGGCACTATACGAAATGATTAAGTGAACAGAAGAGTAGAAGGGGAAAGGATCACATGGAACACTATACAGAAAAGAAGAACCAAATGGTAGGGACACACCCCGGGACACAATGGGTTTGTAAAGAACGTAATTGAAGATAAAATAGAGGAAAAAGTGCCCAGAAGAAGACACAGCATTAAACACATTGACGAAATAAGAAGGAATGTTCATAGGAAGAACTATCAAGGAGTCAGGGCACTAGCATCAGATAGGTAAGGATAGAGGGCTGTAGTCAACCAATCTTAGTATTGAACGACCAATGATGAAAATGGGGACAGCAGACATACAAAGCTCGAGTCTTTTCTCACTTTATCATTTCACCATTTGTCGCAATGGTCATATTTGGGGGTGGGAGGAAAACGTGGCCACCGTTGACTATAACGTGCTGGCTCTCTAGATCACCTCACTGTCGAACGAATTTCAATAGCAGAGGAAGAAGCAGGTGCTGTAAATGTCGACATACACACATACAAGGACCACACTGCACCCAATGGGAGTAAATTCAAAGATACTGCATTGGACTGCACGCCTCTGGGACATCTTTTTTACAGAATATTTTAAGGGAAGACCCAGAGCTCACAGCATATGCTAAAATAAAGGTAAGTAAAGAAAGCGTAATAAGTGTTTGGCGTTTTTTCATAAATGAATCCATAGTGAATTATGTAGAAAAGTGTAGAAAGGCCAAAGTTCGCTAGATTAAAGCCGAATTTAAAACACAAAGAGGTGTTCGCTCTATTTGGAAAATTTTGAGGATGATTTGGCTCGTCCCGGCACTATCAATTTTGAGGGCACCGAGACTTGCCATAGTGTCCTCAAAATTTACTACACCCCGAAGGTAAAGAGCAAAAAAGACAAGCCAATATATTCAGTAGACAGTGTAAAAAGTAGCAAGACAAAATTCTCGGGAGCCCATGACAGTAACGTAAAAAAAGTCTGGCAACTTGATGATATGAAAGCCCCGATGGCATCACAGGTGAGTTCTTAAAACTTGTTTCGGACGGAATTGCAGCCTATATCAGAGTTATTTGCAGTTAAATGTTAAATAATTAAACCCCACCTAATGACAGGAAGAGGGCGATTATAGTTCTCGTATGCAAAAATGGCGACAGAAACATGGTAAAAAATTACAGGCCTATTAGTCTAATTACAGTGATATGCAAAATAATGGAAAGAATAATGGCAGATAACTTTTTTTATCACAGGGGATCAAATTTAATGCAGAATATCTAGCGAATAAAGAGTCTTATTCATTAATTCTGCCAATTTTGTTGAAGTGTCTCTTATGTTGCTTCCGCTCTCTAAATATATATCTTCGCAAGGCGGTCTTGTGGCGACAAACGGGTGATGGCAAATTGAGCATATGCAAGGATGTGAGACACCACATCGAGATGAACAGCTTTCATGAAGAGTCAAACGTACATGTATAATATGTTTTGACAGAAGAGGAATCTAAAGCACTTAGTTTAAAATTAACTAAACTTGTTCATTAACGCAGTATTTCGGCTAATTCGTACAAGAAGATTAACAAAAATATATTTTTTTCAATTAATTATCAGTGGGAAGTTAAATGCAAGTCCCTACCCTTCGTTTCACCCCTGTCAGCCGGCCTCTAATCCACAGAAATCCCTTACTGCCCGAGACTGAAACGGAAGAATATTAAGAATAATTCAGTTCACTCAATAAAGTAAATTTTGAAACAGATGAGTTTTATATTATTAAATGTAATTTTCGTACGTATTAGCTCTCCTATGGCAGTCTAGTAGAGTTTGCGTACATCTCTGAGCGATTGAAAAGTCTTTGACCCTTTAGATTTTGATTACCATACCTAGTCAACTTCCTATTCTTTCATGTACGCATTACTCACATCTAAGGAGCTCGACTCGATGTTAGTACTCCCCATTCCACTGCTGGACCACCAAGAACGACCCTCCTCCTTGTACATCGTACGCCACAATACAGGAAATCATCATCTTGTGCCCTCTTCACACGCACAATGCGCTATACCGCCTTTACCGAACAGGCCGATCTTTTTAAGATAGTTTGAGCAACATATCTTTTCACCTAAAAATCAATGAATCTGGTCTCATTTTAAAGAAAAATATCTTACCCACTACGAAGGCGCCAAATATCAGCCCCTAACCAACCTACATTCCGAGATATTTATATTAAATCCAGCCAATTTACTCGGAAAATGGTATGTGCATGCACTTCAAAGAGAAATTATTTTCAAAATGAGAAACATCCAGCCCTTACATTTCACCAAAAAACAAAAAAATGCTATCATTGTTTTCTCGACAAAATAAAAAAAATGAATCACAATGTCACCGCAGTATTTTTTTTTAACTCACAAAGAAACTTCTCGTTGTGACGGAGTTCTAAACGCACCGCGAGAAAAACAGGAGATAATTTAAAAACTTATTTAATTCTCCATATTTAGTTACTGAGAATACTGCTTAATGAAATTGTATTTTTGTAACATTAATTTTGCAATATTTACTTCGTACTTCCCGTAGCTGCTAAAATTAAAACGCAAAATTCGAATATGGTCTCTATAATGACGAGGAAAATATCTCGCCCATACTACCTAAGTGCAGAACTATTAAAATGAAAGAGCAAGCTGATCAAACCTCATTTATTCTTCCCCAAACTCCACTTCCAGATCAAAACATAGGAAAGCCGTGGCCTTTCAGAGGAAGTGGTGCGGAAACACGATCATTTTGAGGTATTAATCACAAAGTTATGCGTCAACGATGCACCCTTTGAAATGGATTTAACTGAAACTGTAGGAGGAATTTATTCCAATGAATTATCGTAAACCAGCAGCGATATAAGGGCATAATTGGAAATTTGCTATGAGCAGAAGAAAATTTCAACGCAAGTAACAACGCTATTGACGCCGCCGCACCACATGTATATGGAAGGCAACGTACCACGAATCACTTTTCCGGTAATTTTTTTACCACTGGATATATTTTGCAAATGTATTGGAAAAGACGATTCGTCAACATGGCTGTATTTTTGACAGGGAGAATTACTGGTATCTTCTCCCCTTCTTTCGTGGCAAATCTCTAAACGTTGTTTAAGGTCTTCCTACCTCAGCTGGAATTATCAAGTAGCTTTGTCAAGAGTGTACACAAGGTGTCTTGAGTATTTTCTCTGAAACAAGCAAGCCTTAATCGCCATGCAATATGACATAACTACCTAAGAGAGTCTTCCTTAGCTCACGTCATCACTACAGAATCCTTCGAGGAATAAAAGGTAGCAATGGAGTGGATATGAGTGTAAGCAAATTGCATGATTTTTATTATAACAGAAACAACAATTTCACTTTTCCACAGGATATTTTAATGAGCACGATACGTTTCAGCTCACAGAGCCATCACCAGATACGAGAAATGAGGAACAGGTGTTGCTTCTGTTATAATATGACAAACTACCCCGATATCTCGCCTGAATCTGTTGAAATCATTCAAAATTGCGTGCATTAATAGCTTAGGGAATCTGAAACGCTGCACAGTGATCGGAAATCGAAACAAGCCGCACCAAATTCTAAAAATTCTTTTATAGTGGTAAAAACCTGAAACTTGGTATTTGCACTCACTATTAATTGCTTATTATTGAATAGTAAGCCATTTGTCATAGGTATTGACCGTTACTTGGGTACTGAGGCTCAAACATGACCAAATTTCCAAGAAAACACTCGTTTTTATTTGAAAGTCCTAAAAGTTACGCAGATTGTGGATTATTGGAAGGAATTTTATGAAATTAAAAACATTACCATATGTCAATGTAACTTTTTACCTGTACTTCATAAATAATCATTGATATTTATGTGGTCACAAAAAGGCGGACGCTTTTTTCAGGTAAAATTTTATATCAAGTAGTTATTATCATTGGTTTTGAGGAATATTCGCAACAGGATACTTAATCAGACTGTGAAATAAATATATATTATGGATATAGTGATAAATTATTGGAGAAATTTTTGCAACGTAGAGATTAAATTCGATTTTTCGATCGCGCGTCGCGGCCCGGCTCCTGGAAATACTGTGACTCGTTGAATTGTTGAAGTTGTGTGGAACTTAGCTCACCTATTTCACCGTTTTTAAGCTATATATATTGCCACTGATTACCAAAGGTTGTACAGATCTGAGGTAATTAAATCTATAAATCGAATCAGTGAATGCATAACTATGATAAATTTGTTATTCTCTTGCGACAGCCCATTGTTATATGGAATAGATGGAATTAAAGCGGAACCGATTAAAAATGGAGGTCAAGCTCTAATTAGATCATTACACTTGCTAATTTGGAGCATTTGTAAGTCTGAGAAACATCCAGAAGGATGGAAGACAGGTCTGGTTTGAAAAATATTTAGCAAAGTGACAAACGTGACGATTAAAACTACCGAGGTATCTCTTTATTGAATGATGCGTAGAAAATTGTCACGAGTATTCTCCTGAAATAATAAATATCTATGCCAAAGGCGTTCTTGAAGACTAACAGTGTGGCTTCAGATCTGGAAAGCGTATCACTGACATCACAGTAAGGCAAACAGTAGAGAAGTGCTACGAATACAACGTTGATCTGCATACACTCTCCATTGACCTCTGAAAAGCCTTTGGCAGTGCAGATAGGAAAGAGATGTCCCACACACTGAGAGGTTACGGTATTCCAAAAAAGCTCATTAGATTAGTTGAAAGAATTCCAGTGCAAATATTTTTACTAGGAATAGAGAAAGTAGAGCCTTCAAGATGACATCAGAGGTAAGACAATGGGGTGCGCTATCAGCTACATATGTCATCTTAGTTTGACACAGAACGATGAAAGAATTGAAACTGGCTGGAATCATCGTCCAAATATTCACACGAGGATTAGCATATGCAGATGATATAACTCTGATGGGGCGAACTGCGAATGACCATAAGGAATTGTTTAACGCCATGGAAGAAATTGATAAAGTAATGGGTCTCAATGTCAATGAAAAAATATCAAGTGTATGGAAATGTCATCGCTACGGAACAGATATGTGCCGCAAAACACAAAAATTGCGACCTATGAGTCTGAGGGTGTCAAAAAGTTCACCTATCCTGGAGTTGGCTTTAATAATGAAAGTAAGACATCTAATTAGATCGACCAAAGGGTGATGACCGCCAGTAAGCCATATTTTGCTAATGTACCTCTCATAAAATTAATCTTATTATCAAGATAAATAAAACTGAAAATATATAATGATCTCAAAAGACCTTGAGTCACATATGGAACAGAAACATGGGTCCTTTCGAAGAATGATGACGAAATATCTAGGAGGTTCAAAGGAAACATTATGAAGAGATTTTGTAATGCAATTAAAGGGGCACAGTTTTGAAAAATCAAAATGAACCAGGAGATAAATGGTATGTCAGGAGGTGAAGATATAGTGAGGTTCTCCAGGTCACTGCGGTTGGCATGGCTGGGCCATTTAGAAAGAATGAGTGAACACAGAATTCCCAAAGGACCGCTCTGTACCGAGATGAAAGGGATCAGGAAGACAGGAAGGCCGCGAAAACGATGGATGCAGAAAGTGAAAGAGGATCTGAGGGTAATGGGAGTTGCAAGATGAAAGGAGAAGACAAGAAAATATTGGAATGGAGGCATATAGCAGAAGAAACCAAGGCATACCCTGGGCTGCAGAGCTGATGATGAAACTCGCAGAGGTAGAGTTTGCCATGTGGTGGTTTATACGATTCTATGGGAATAGTGAGAATATCCTACTAAGTCCACAGAGAATATACTTGAAAGGGTACACTTTTAGCAGGGCCTCAGAATCGCAATGATAATAATAGCGATAATCTAGGATACCCTCTCACACGACACTCGAGGCGGTATTGGAACTATAGCAGAAAAATACTCATTCCTACCAGAACCCTAAATCAGACCCCTGGGACGACAAGCAATAACTATAGCCACAACATCAACGCAATCAACTTTCCTCTTTTACCGTTCTGTCTCTTGCAGTTCTCCATAAAATGACTGGCGTTGTTAACTCCAAAGCTAATGCGTTTAGATTCACAGAATTGACGTACATTGTAACAATAGCGTTTTTACTTGAGCAACAAAATGACTTTAAAATTCTCTTCTGTATTTCCTTCATTACGTAACGTGAACTCACATGCCTCAGCATGAGAAATCACGCGCATACGGAACCCTATACTATGAAGAAAGAATCAGCGGCGGGAGGGAGAGTATTCACCTTTCCGCCGAGCTGCCGACAAAAAGGTTGCGGTGGAGTCAGTTATGGTTTAGTGGTTTAATGCCCGGAAACCCTCACATGCTCCATATGGCCAATTTCATTTTAAATATACTCGCTCAATATGACTGAACAGTTTCTGGGAATGAAAGCATTTCTATGTCTTTTCACAATTTTCGTTCAGCTATCGCCAGAAACGTAACAAAATTATTCATTGCAATTTTGATCATATTACTATTACTCGAGCGTTAAATGTTAGCGTGATTAATATACTGTGCTTCTCAACTGAAATATCTGAAGCTAATCATAAGGTTAACTTCCCATGTGGAAGGACACATCCCGAGTCTATTCTCTTTACTACATTACGAGTCGGAAATCTTTCTCACGGAAGAGTAATTAATCTGACATGCAATGATTTAGGACATTTAGCACACTATTTGTTAACGCGCAACTCCTTTTATCACGTATAAAGTCCAGCGAAACCCATATAATTTTCAAAAACAAAGAAAGAAAAAACGGGAATTATCTCTTGGCCGACACTTTTCAAAGTGATGAACACTCTTCAAGCAAATGCATCAACGATTGGTCCCTTTATGCCCTTTCATTGCAGCTACTAACTAAATTGAAGGTGAATTGACCAATTACTTCTGACTTAGTTTTTCGCTTGTTGGAAAGTGGCATTCCCACACTATATCTTTTGACATGTGAAGCGGCGTTCCACTGTGCCCTCTCAAACGTAACAATTACGTGTTTTGCTTTGCCACATAGGGATACAAGAACCAATTTCTCACTTTCAACGTCACAAAAAGACAAGCTCTTGGATAGGACTATTTAAATCAGGCGTAGCTGAGCAATTTAAACAGACAATTACCGTGCGAACAGCCGTATAATCGATGCATTTCAGTGTAAGTCGATTATTACCCACCAATTCATTGCGAAATACGTGAGGCCTACATGTTTGATTCAAATTACAGCGATAGCTTGTACAATTAACGTGAAAATAAATGCCAAAATATATTATCAAAGCGTATGATGGTAAAAAAAATTGGAATTCAGATTATTTCAACAGCTGATTACAAGGCTAATATCACTGAAGACAACTTTTATGGACCCCACAGAATAAGATCTCTTCATAATAAGGTTGCTCTTACCTTAATGTTTGGCTCTAAAACGGAATCCGGTTTCCAACTCTTCAGTGAGGAACTCAGCATATCCAACTTGTTCTCCTAAGGACGGTGGGCTGCAACTACAGCATGTACCGGTGTCGCTGGAGGAGCAGGATCAGCCGTGCTGTATCTCGTCTCTCGACCATGCTGTACAATTAACCCTACTTCACAGAGTCTTCATCAGCAAGGTTGGTTGTATTCCACTAATGATGTTAGAGGAATTGGGGTCTCGTAGCGTTGAGTTTAATGAAGATAAAACTCTGATGTTTAATAGAGAATAGCGACATGGTCTGGTCACACGGTACCCGTGTCAAAGCTGAACAACGACTGCTGAGGCTATAATACTACAAGGTCGTATATACACATGAGCAAGCGTCAAGTGGTCCCTTGCAATTAGACGTCCCAGGCGGACCAACGCAACCGTTGACGATCGGGCAGGTATCCCTCCGCCAGACGTCACACATGGGACACGATTCAACTCCGAGAGCCATGAAACATGCCTACTTAGTGAAGGGCAAACACACGCACAAGGGGCTTTCCTTCTGACATACGGTCAGCCAAGAATCTTTGCTGAGATCAACGAGAGGGACACAAAAACTAACGCTCACCCTCAAACTACCTTAGCTGCTCAATCCAGTCGAAAGGTAACTATACAAAAAGTAGTAAAATATGCATAGGAAAACTGATGGAAAATCATCACTATTTATTCTGACGCCAGAGTTTATGACGCATTCATTCCCTTACCTGAATAAGAGGCATGTATTCCCTCTCAACGCAATATCGAAAAGTTGGCTCCGAAAAACTTCCGGTATCACTACATGTAGAGTTCATTAATAAGGATGTTATATCTTAAGGATTGATTACTTTTCAACGAAGATTAATTCCTTATTCGGGCAAATCAGCACATGCTATTCGTGCATGGAAATAAGTTCTGAATATGAAGCATTACATAATGTATTTATTTGGCTCCGGCCTCAGGGTGGGTTATTAGAGAAAATATGAAAATTTCAAGACAGAATTTATGAAGAGCGTTTAATGAAAATATATCGAGAAAAAAGTAGGATTTCGTGCCAGTATTACTATACATCAGCCTTGAAAGAGGAGATTTCAACATGGACTCTTGTAAAGATTTCTCATTTTACAGCAGAAAAACATCAGTTTAAACAAGAAAGCATACTGAAAATCTTCATTGAAATTGTTTGTCTGAAGCGAATTGCCCTTGAAAGTTTAATAAAAATAAAATGTAGGTATTTCACTGACTGTTTTTTCAGTTAATAGCTGATTACAGCCGTAATTGAAATCAGAGTGCGGCAGTTCCATACAAATGGTACTGCAATCTCAGGTCCAAAGTCAGGGCTTAAATGTGTTAATTATCCATATATTCGTGAAAAAATACGTATATTTTGTATCTTAACTATGGTTTCCAGAGAGTTGCCAATTTCATCAGTGAAAGCAAGATTTTTTTATCCAAAAAGAAATGTGTTTGAAAATTTGTTTTGACTCATATTTTTGAGCTAGAGCCACCTTTAATTAATAATCTGGCTCGTTAAATACTATGAATGACAGAGGAATAAGGCGAACAAGGAAGCCATTGCGGAACTGGTACATATTAAATCCGTAACAAATTCAGGGGTTGTATCGCGTTCTTTCACAGAAGTACCCGAATCTAGGAATGAGGCTATTTATGAACTCAAGGCATTTAATTGACATAACTGGCTACAAATTGGATTATTAGGGAAGTGAGTTTCAGCATCCTGAATCATTACTCAATAGGAATATCCACTGAAATCACTGCAATATTTTCGAACCGTCAAAGTTGATAGAAAACTACGCACTGCAAAACAATGGTCACGTTAATGAACAAAGAGAGAGCTTATTATTTAAAAAAACCTTCCTCTTACAGCTCTTGAATTTTCTCACGTGGTATCATTGGGTGATCATTTTTTTTTCATTTGGTGAGTTAAGGTGGCTCTGGTCTCAGGGTAACATTTTCCAGTTTTCTCAAAAACTTGAGTGTCGAAATCATCTTTGAAGTGCGTTCTATAAACAGCGCTAAAAATAAAATAGGTTTTCCTGGCTAGCTAAAAGTAATTCAGCCTTAAAAGTGGAGATTTTAACGTTGGCGCTCATGGAGATTAGTCAGACTACGGTAGAAAAATTTCATTTTTAGAGAATGTTTGTACAAGCTTTGGATTAAAACATTTTGCAAGATGCGAAAAGTCAGGGAAAATTTAATAAAAATATAATAAAAGCTACTCACTACTTATTTAGTAAAAGTTATTTGCGAGTTTCTGCAGTAATTTAAGTGAAAATGCATTAGTTTCATGCAAATGGCGCTGCAATCGGCCCCTAAAGCTGGAAATATATGACCTTAAAATTATTTTGCGGATAATCTGCATATTTTGTGCCTTAGTTTTAATTTTTAACGGGTAATATTTCACCAGGGAAAGCAGACTTTTTAAATTGAATTACTAAAAATGTGTTACATAGTATTTGTCTTTACTCACATTGTTAAGTCAATACCGTCAATACCACTTAAAGGTAGTTTGCGCGAGATAGTTCCCTAGTCATAATAGAGACCATATTTGAATTACATGTTGTAATTCAGCAGCTTTAGGAAGCATGGATTAAATATAGCATTATTTTTGTCATTTCAAATGCTTTTATATGACTGAAATTCTAAGTAATTAAATAAAAAGATCTACACAAGTCATTAATTTGACTTAAGTATTCACGCGGTACGTTTAAAACTCCTTCGCAACGTAAGGTATTTTCTGAAAAAATTATTGCGATAGCAATACGATTTGTCTAAAATACTAGTTGAGATATAATACAACCTAATTCTTTGACGAGATCTAAGAATTATAATTCCTCATTTTTTCAAATAAGGTCTCTCTGGATTGCATGGACGTCTCATTTCCCATGTGAAATGGCAGATTTTTTCGTAAAAATCTCGGAAAGTAGTTAGGTAAGGTACAGATATTTTGTTACCTTTGGAAATGCAAGATTTTTTTATTTAAATGAGACCAAATTCATTGATTTGCAGGTGAAATTAAATTTTACTCACACTACCTCAAGCATTTGGAAAATCTATTATAACATTATTAACGCAGGAAATTCCCATTTTAAATCCTAGATTAAGTCAAAGTTTTACTACGATGGAGAATTTAGGTATTGCCAAAAATTGTTCTATTTATTTCTCTTCACCTCTTTCCCGGGAGACTTCCAAGTCTCGTGGAGGTGGTCTCATTTCGCCAATAGCTGTAAAGTCTTTTGTATAGTCACGAATTTTTCCCACGGAATTTCTTTTATTTACTCCCTATAGTTATTGCAAAAATCCAGTACCGACATCTGTACTAAAGCCTTGCAAATGAGTTTGTCTCAGAAAATCGTGTCTGCCATGAACATCAAATTAAAATGGCGGATGACATGCTCGGGTGCTCATTAGCTCACGACGAATATAACAAAACAAATATCATAGACACAACGAAGATGCCAACGCTCCTTTACATCTTTTATACCTAATATTCCACACACCTTTTGATGTTTTACACCTCCACTTGCAGCAAAGAAGAGAAAATTGAGACCTATACAGGAAACGAATTGGGAATTTTGAGTGTTCACGTTGAGCAAAATAAATGAAAAGGTGAAATTACACAGATCATATACTTTTATTCTATTGAAGTGTACAAATGTATAATACAGTGAATTTTACATGCACATTTTTGTACAGATTATGACTAATGTATACTCACGCGGACTAATTAACCGATGATGGGACCACAAAACGACAATGTGTAGAAAAACACAATTTTTTTGTCATTTTTGTTGTGCGATACAGAAAAGCAAACACTTGGGCGGTTACATTCCGTTCTGAATCCATTTACGACAACAAATTGTGCTAATAACAGCGTTCAATTACAAAATAAACTCAACGATTACACTGCTGGACTTCTAACGGCTTCACTCGAAATCATTAAACAGAAATAATCAGGAATGATTCATAAATTATAAAAGTCACCCAGGAGTCGGCAATCTCATTAAACGCTCCTCGGAACACACACATTTAAGTTCCACGACAGCTACCTGACTGCAAAGAGCACTGTTTTTTCCCAATTTTCTGATATGATCTCAGCAGTTAATGTCGAATGTAGAATGTGAATATTGTCATTAGCCAGTGGACTAGTCAACTTCTCATACACCGGATTGTCTTGTTACGGGTCGGCCACCAAAGGCACCACTTTGAACCCAGGCAACTACCGCGAAACGAGTCCAACGTTTTCAATTTTTTCTTAAAAACTCTCCTCCAAAATCACACTTGTTTAAAATCGCAAATCACACTCTTATTTAAAATTGAGATCGAATCGATTCCTCGAAGCATTTGTCCATCACATTCCTAATTTTGTGCACGCGACGTCTTAACATCTCCCGCACGGACATTTGTCTCATTCCTTCCCTACATTCAATGTGTATCAACCATCTCGACCACAATCCCCCCAGGCAACCCGAAACGGGCGCCTTTTCAAGGAGTCAAAAAGTCTCCTCGTTCTCCCAACCCTTGATGCACTTGCGCTGAAAAGAACAAAATGAAGAAGGCAAAGTGGAAAATGCAACACAAAAACACATCCTTCTCGCCCGAGAACCTTTTGTTTTGCTCGCTTCTTCCGGCAGGCTCTTCTCTTTTAACCGCAGATCCTCGTGTCTCCACTCACAAACGCTCCGCTTCCTCACCGACGAAGGAAACATCACTCCGACAACGGGAAAATACATAATCAATGGGGAAGAGAAAGTGGGGGTTCAGGGGGTGGCGAAATAGACTTTAATCTCCTCCCGCGGCTGCCTCTTCTAACCATTTAAAACGAATTAGCACCATTTATATAATGAGAAGGTTATGTACAAAAATAAATACATCGCCAGAAAAAATGTAGTTGGATTTTTGTCGTATTTCTCCCTTCTCTTTTTTTTCAATTTTAGGTATATCTCATCCTCTCCTCTCCATAAGGGGTGGCTTCACCTGGACAGCGGCAGGAGGGCGAGGCAGAGCAGGGGAAGCAAGGGGGTCCAGTACAGAGGCTTCGTTCGGGACGATCCGCTGCGGTTCAACTTGGACGACTCCTGGACTCCGAAATAAACTTTACCACGGTCATCACCGACCACGTAGTTGCGTTCCTCATCGTTGTCCTCGTCGTCTTCCTCCCCTGGTTTCCTCTTCCACTGGGGCTTCTTCTTCTTACCCTGACAAGTCGGTGGCTCCTTGTAAGGCTTCGTAATGTTTGGGTAGTACGCCTCGGAATCCTCAGTGCCCTGCGAATGAGAGAGACAAAAAATACGGCATGAATCCATTCGTTCGTTCTCAGATTCTGTGGTGAATCCTTTCGTTTCTCACGCTCGTGACCATTTTATAACGATAAATAGAGAATTTTGGATTCCACATCACACTACCTGGGACGTTCTGGGTATCGAATAAGGTTACATGGAATCACAAACTACCATTTTCATTAACTGTTAACAGATTCTATAACTCTACGCCTGAGACCACCAATTAGACCATTTTTTCATCAACTGAGAAATCTGTCAACTCCAACCAGCGTGAATGACCCAATACTCTTTCAGCAGACCAGGTAGCTTTTGCATGGTCGAAAAGAGGTCGTGTCACACACTCATGTTCATGTGCATAATTTATTTTCTGGTACCTCCATTGAATTGGTAGAATTAGTAAGAAATATTTTTAAAAATTTCTTTGTCATTCTTTTAAAAAGAGCATGCCCTGACATTTACACACTATTATAAACCAAAAGGAACTACAAAAAATATGAAACATATGATGATAACGACATTACCAACAGTAAAAACAAAGGAAAATATGACGGAAAGGGGAACTTATGTCACGGAGGTGGTTAATGTTGATAACAGCGTTGTAAATAAAAAACGAAATGGTTGAAAACTTTAGTTGCCCAGTAAAGAAGGGATCACAATAAGATAGAACAATCATAATAGTAACAACGTGGGGAGTCCGCTGATAGACACCATCCCAAACATAAAAGCAACAAGGGTTGTGGAGATAATTCTTGTTTTGGTGATAATTAAGTTTCCCGTACTATTACGGTTAAGGTCATTTTTCACACGCAGCCTGACACAAAAAGGCATGAGACACAGCGCTGAGCTTGATATCTGAGCTATACGATACTTAGCTTGTAACTACAGAATTTCGGTCACGCAGATCTCTTTGTTTCTTACAATAGCTTTTTTCCGTCTCTGCCTCGCTGTGAAATTGAACAAAATTTATTACCTTCAAATTTGATAGCACATAAGGAATAAAAACTCAAAAATGATGTTTCCCACGACTGATTTACGAGTATATTAGTTTAAAAGTTTTTCCGCTGTCTGTTATGGCGCATGTCTGTGATTACGTATTTTTGTCCCATTCCATAAACAAAAAAAATATTATTAAATAATTCAGCTTATATCAATTTGAATTGAACTTCATATTTTATCTTGAACAGTAAGATATAAATTTGATATTTTATATAATCATAATATTTCCCTAAAATTCATACGCATGGTGAATCCACGTTCGGTAAACTGCACAAATATTTAGGAAAATAACATGGCAACCCTGTTTCATACTATATTTCATATGAATTTGGCAATAGGTCAAAGTGTGTCTAGTTTAAACAAATATGTCAAGTAAAAGAAAAAATGTATTTCATTGACAAAATGTTTGGAAACAAAGGCAAGCGGTCTGTGAGACCGCATGTCGGTGACAACGTAAGAAAAAAGGGTTTCTGTAGTTACGGGTTAACCCTGGTGACTGACCTGGAACAGGCGTATCCATCGTGGCATAGAGTTGCCTGCACAATTATAATACATGGTAGGTAAGAGCTCAGATAACGCTCTACCTTCGTACAAGCCGGTATATTTAATTTTTTAGAAATATGGTAAATTGATTAATGATCTATGATAACAATTTACGCCCGAGAAAGTTACAATAGAGATATTTAAATAAAGATTGGTTGCCATGTTCAATATACCAAAGCATTTATCCTTTAATGGAGCTCGGACCGACCAAACCCATTGAAAATATGTCTCGGTACGAACACCGAACATGCACGAACGAACACTGGTAGTAACCGGGGTTTAAATAACGCATTAATTTCTTTGAAGTGATGGATTGACGGATATTATGAACTCAATCGCATCAGATGGCATACAATCTGTACAAGAGATTAACTATATTCAAATACGGCGTAAATAGTTTATCAGACCAATGCATGATGGCATCATAAAAAATAAAAAAATTTTAGGATATCATTTGATTACTTTTAGTTTGGTTGAAAATGTTATTTTTCTCGCAATCGATGAGAGGCCATAATGGATGCCAATGAGGCTTCGTTTGAGAGCTGATTAGCTGATTTGCTCCCAAATGATTGTTTCTTAATCTGCCAAGTACTATTAATAGCACATTTTGCAAGGATCCTGCTTGACTCTTGCATCTCGTTTATGTAGTCGCAAAATGCAGCAATGTGTATCACATCTGTAGCATTGCGGTGCGGTGCTTGCTGGCAAAAGTTGCCGTTTCACAAGGTTTTGCAAGGTCTTGCTAATGCATTATCAGTCACAGTTTCGTTACCTTTGTCATGCTACTTTATATGCATATTGGTGATAACTCACCCCCCGACGCACACCATTTTCAGGCGAATTTTCAGACGACTTTCAGGGTATATGTACTTTTTGTTATTGATGGATCTCATTAGTTTTTTCTAGTCTTGGAATACAACTGCGGGAATTTCAATAGCATAAAGTATAGATAACATGGGTTATTAAACCAGTAAAATAATATAGTCACAAACACAAATAAATTAAACATTTGTACTTATAAGTTTGAGGATTAGAAAAATGAAGGTATGATTATTCTCATGCAGAGAGCATAAATAGTTACAATACCTGTAAAAATATTACATGTAATGCTTTTTAAGGGATTGCCGTTCGCAGATAGATAAACTCACACTAAAATGTGAACATTATTCAGCGACTTAAATTCCCCCCACCCACTCCCGATGAGAGGCTGACCTGAAAATTCAAATGAAATATGCGATTGAAGCGCTTGCAATTCGGATCGAGTCCGACGGGCATTCAGCCACATGAAAACAAAATTTACGATTGAACTGCAGGCTGAGTGAGGCAACAATTAATCAACACGCATTTTCTCTCCAAAAACCGCTAGCAGGGAAAATGCGAGAACTGCCCGGATAAATCAATTCGCAAAATTGAAACAAAGGTCACGGTATGTTTTTTTTCAAAACGTGAAGAAACCCGACTGAATTAAGGCTGAAAATACCCTTTCTCCAGAAAGACAATATTCATTTTCTAGTGAAATGACTGATTTAGTGAATACATGTGTTGACATTTTCACCAAAAAAGGGAAAAATTTCTTCCCGAGTTACTGAGAAATTTCAGAGAGCTCGTAGAGTTGGATTCCCTTCAATTTTTAATTGGCACAAATGTAAACAGACGGATTGACCTCTGGGGACGTAGGGATGGGTGAAGTTCCGAGTAGGCGACAGAGAACATATCACGCCATAAAATCTCGTTCGAGGAAACCTTTATCCAAAGGAAATTACGGAATACCGAGAGCCTTTAGGGCCAGAAATAAGGAGCGGATTGTAAGAAAAATAAGGCGACACCACTCGCCACAAAAATAGCGTATAAATTCGTGTACCAGGCGCACCTTAACTTCCATAAATAGTGGTTAAAAAAAGAGGGTGCGCGTCTTACACAAGTTCCTTGTCTCTTTGATCTTCCCGCAAACCCTTGGGGCTGTTGGGCCCCTTGAAGCTGTGCATGAGTCAGTTGGGGGGCATTATTGTTCGCATCGCTCAAAGCTAAATGCGATTTGAAAAAGTTATACGCGGTTTAAAATAGCAAAAAATGCTATATTAACTGCTTGCATCGAGTCGTACACCACTGATAGCGGTGGCATAAGACTGTTGGATTGAAATTGAGGTCGCAGGTGGCGGAATATGACTCTCAAAATGGCATAATTGTGCGTCAGTCCACAGTTACTCATAAACTGTACATCGTAGAGAGGTCGCGTTTGTTTTATTTGAAAGAAAATCGATTACTACGCCCAGTTTATTTACTTCTACGCTTAAAAAGTGGGATACGCGTGGTACACGGATTTATACGGTATTAGAGCGCACAGCAAAGAAGAAATCACATCCCCAGAGGGAAGTGAAAGCCTTTCTTGGAAAAATAAATCCTTACTAAATTTATCTCCGGGTATGTATAATTTTTATTGTCTAAATTGCTCACACTACACTGGATTTATTCGTTTATTTTATTTATTTATTCATTTATTTCTTATTCATGAAAGATATATTTATTTGCTAAATTTGGTGGCCTGACGCTGGTTTTTACGGGCTTACCAACGGCCCTGGGCCAAGACAGCTCCTGTACCAGAGAAAATATATATCCAGTGAAATATTGATCCTCTAACAAAGCAAGAGCCTAAAACAGGGTCCGCACTCGTTATTGTAATGCGTTATGTTGTATGTATGCTGTTACAGTGTGGAAATAAACTTATATACGGTTCTATTTTATGAATATTTTATAGCTTAAGATGAATTATGGAAGCGATCCACAATATATGGTAAGGTAAAGAAAAATATTTCATCACAACACTCAATTGGAACTAATATAACATATTTTTAGCTTAACAGAGAGAAATAAAATTAATGGGGCAACTGAAAATTTTGAAATTCGTGGGAAAACTGGCAATCAAGAGACGCTTAAACATTACGAAATCTGATAGCAAATCTGCAAACAAAAACTGAAGAATATTCAAGTCTGGAATATCGGGTTAAGCAATGAGGAAACAATGAACCACATTAGAGAGAGAGAGGATGAAAAGAAATAGGAGGCTTTTGAGATCCGAGAGGTGAGAAAATTGGCTGAAGTTGAATGTCAGGAATTGAGACAAAGGAAGGAAACATCCGTAGGTGACGCAGATAGAAAGGGAATGTTGAATTAAGCAGCCGTCTACCGTAATGAATGATAAAGATCAGCGTATAAAGAGCAGACGATGAGAAATAGGAATATTTGACGAAGGCAGAAGAGGTAAAGAGCATAAGCTGATCATAAGGGAGAAAAAGTGCGAAAGAGAGGACGTTTTACGATGGAAATATAAAAGATAGATACAACAAAAGCCATTTTTACATGTACGATTTAAGAGAGATAATTAAAAAAAATTACCAGTGCAGTGTTGTAAATACACTTAAGTATTTTTTAAATTCCAATTTCCTCCCCCTCTTACCGATAACAGCGCAATATTCGTTCAAAAACATCTTAACATTTTCTGTTAATATATTTGGACAGTGAAACATTCTGTGTGAAAAATTAATTCTAATGTAGGACTATTTTAAATTTCCATTTTTGAGAGTTAATGCCTTTTTTGGAACTCCATTAGACCATGCAATCAAAAGCCTTTCGAATGCATACCAGGGCTCAATATGGTGCTAATGTTTTTACGTAAACACATGGATCTGTCGAGTAAAATATTTGAAAGTTATTTGAAGAGTATTTCTTTCGTTTAAGTATTTGATGAGTACGAGGGAGAACATGATATGTGGATGTTAAAAAAATCATTATTATCAACTTGCAAAAAGATGTGAGTATCTTAGTCGGTCGACCAATTATTATCGCTCTACACCTACATTCTTCTTAAGGATTCAATTTTAACATCAGATTCTTCTAAAAGCTGATGTCTCTTTTAAAATCAGATATTCGAAAACTCTATCAAAATTTTATTTTAAAACTTTGATGAGCACGACAATCCTGCAAATTTATTTTCATGGATAAATGCTGTTGCAATGGGCTAACACAAATTCCGGTAGAAATGACTCGAAGTTGAGTAGAAATGGAGTCAAATCCAATATATTTACTCTTTGTGGCTATATCTGGACTTAAGGCTCCTTCATTACCTCCATTATCTGCTCATGAGGAATAAAAAATCCGAAAGAGAAGACGTTTTACGATGGAAATATAAAATATAGATACACCAAAATCCATTTTAACGTGTAAGATTACAGAGACATGATTCATAAAACATTACCGGAGCAGTGTTTTAAATGCTTATGAGCCTCAGGGAATTTGATAGCCTGGAATAGAATGACTTGCCATAAAGGGAACGGGTTGGTATGGTGGCGCAGTGGCTCAGGTTTCATTTGCGGCCTATATATTGGTTTTTCAGGTAAATCCTCACTCCCACTTGGGTGATCTTCACAGCTCTTAAATGGTAGTACTTCATTCATCCGATGGGACTCTGGCCCCAAGAATAGACCAATGCCGCCGACGCCAAGAGTCTCTCCGCCAAATTTCAATTCCAAAAGTAATCATTCCATCGCCAGCTAATCTGCCTACCTATTTTAGTAGAGCAAAAAACTTGGTAGTCGGTTGTTTCTCACAAATAACCAGCCAATCAAGCATTCTATTGGAAGGATTGGAAGGATGGCGCCGCGCATAATAACCACCTTTGGGCAAACCCTTGGGATTATAGCAGGGTTATTTGGTTCCGTCTACAATGCATAAAATCCGTAAAAGATACTGAAAAAACCCGCACAAATCTGTTTTTGGTTCACTATGTCTTTTTTACGGATATTCGGGAAACAGTGGCATTACCCTTAATTAGCTATAAGGAAATGAAAACAACAAATATTCGTATTTTTATAGCGTTTAGATATACTGAAACAATGCTATTTAAGAAATGTGAACTATACTTCACGTACAGATTTTCGCATTTCAGAATCATATGTCGCAGACCAGCAATTATAGTGAAGGAATAAAGAACACCAATAAAATAATTAATATGCAAAGAATGGCAATTATCTTAAATGGACAAAAACAGTTCAATGTACTGCATTCTTTCAAAGCGGACTTACCATTTTGGCAAGCATGACAGCGTCCAATATTTTAACACGTGGTGACTAACCTACAAGAAGGTTTAATTTTGATTTAACTTTAAGATGAAACTTATTCTTAAAGGCGTGATTTGAAAATATTTCTTTAATATGTGCTGATGAGGTTGCACAACGATAGACATCTTGAAAAATTAGAATAAGTTTATTTGACTATTTCCAAGAGAAATATCCAACAAATTGGTTTAGGATAATTGAATCATATACAATGTGAGGTTTGTGAGGTAATGAAGGAGTTTAAAGCACAGATACATCAGCAAAGAGTACAAATATTAAATTAAACTCCATTTTTACTCAATTTCGAGTCATTTCTACCTCCATTGGTGTTAACCCATTGCAACTGTATTTAAGATACAGCATCCATGAAAATAAATGCGCAGGTGTGGCGTACTCATCAAAGTTTTAAATCAAACCTTAATAGAGTTTTAGAATATCTGATTTTAAAAGAAACATCAGGTTTTAGAAGAATGGTCGACGATTGGTCGACCGACTAAGATCCTCCAGTCTTTTTGCAAGTTGATATTAATTATTTTTTTAACATCCTTATATCATGTTCTCCTACGTACTCATCAAATACTTAAACGAAAAAAATACTTTTCATATCACCTTCAAATATTTTACTCGACAATTCCATGTTTTTACGTAAAATATTTGCAGAATTATTGAGCTCTGGTATGCATTCGAAAGGCTTTTGATTGGATAGTCTAACGGAGATCTGAAAATAGCAAAAGCTCCCGAAAATGGAAATTTAAAATAGTCCTACATTTGAACTAATGTTGAACACAGAATTTTTCACCGTCCAAATGTATAAGTGGAAATGCTAGCGATATATTTAAACAAATAGTACGCTGTTATCGATAAGGGGGAAAGGAAATTCGAATTAAAAAAATACTTTACCAACTGTATTTCTGTGACTTTCACTTATTTCTGCAAAGCGTGTTCTTCCATCGTTGAATTACTTCATACATTTTTATCTACAGCACTCTAGGCACATACTCTGTATGTTCTTATAGCAAACGGTCAATCGCGAATTCTGATCAGATGCTAAGAATGTCCTTATCATGCATTCTCGGCAGAATATTCTCTGTAGATTCACATCATGAGTTAGCCGGTGCTAGGGAAGGAACCCTTTAAAATTTTAGATGGTTGCGTCAAAATATCTACTTATAGACGCCGAATTTTGATCTCAATTCTGAAGGTCATGTTGCGTTCCTTGCTTCTCAAGGAAATATGAAGACACAGTCATAGAAATAAATCATATAATAGGAAAACTAACCCGTTTTTTAATAGAAAAATAACACACTAGCCGATTTTTTTAAAAGTCGATAGGTGAAAGTAAAGAATTTCTTAACATCAAATAATTGGCAGCACTTTTTCAACTCATGAGCAGAATACTTAAACACCATATGCTCGGTAGAACGCTCTCCAGGTGCATTCAGAATATTCTCATAACACATGCGCTCGGCAGCTCATTCTCCGCACATGTTGAGAATATTCTCACAGCATGCGCTCGGGAGCACAATTTGAGCACCTGCGCCCGCATTTGCTGGCGTGAGCTATTGCCGACTGAGTCAGTAAATCTCTTCATATTTCCACATCCTTTATCCAAAACGTTTGCCACCGAGTCAGTTATGGAAGGTAAAACAAGCCCGGACCGTAATTTAAAAATATATAAATCACCAGCAGGGTGAAAAATTATGCAACTTAAATGAAAATATTGAACTATATTTGTCTATTCGTTACCTGATTTGGCCGTTTTGATAGCAAAAAATGTCACCGGAGGCTTTTCTTAACGTAGTTGGTGATACCGCAATGACTCTGGAGGCTATTACTCGAGATGGATGAGTATTGATCAAAACATCTGCTCTCACCTTGGATATCTTCTCTAACTTCTGCTACCAAACCACATGCATTTGAGCATCTTCGATTGTGACGTTTCGTCCTACAAGTTTTCAAAACAACCAAAAAATCCACATTTTTCGCAACGTACATTACCAATTTATTCACTGCTACAGAGAACCTTGAACTAGTATCTCACTGATAGTGCTTAGGTACTTGTAAATGTACAAGTGCAATATCGGTACAAGTGCAATATCTTTACAACTACCAGTACTTGTGAATGTAATGGTAGTTGTACAGATATTGCACTTGTCAAAAAAATAGATAAATGTTTCCTTCGGTACTGCGTGAAGCTCATTCTCACTCGAAAATAATATTAAGGGAAGTTGACACGCATCCACCAATATACGCAAGCGAATATGTTTTACTTAAATCCCTGATAACCGAAACTTGAGCTTTAATCTTGTTAATGAAATACATGGAATCAGTTATCAGGGTGCTAATAGTTACATTATTTAGATCGTAAATTACTTCCATCCCAGGTCATCAACCGGAAGAATTGTTTTGATACGTGTGGGTAGGAATCCTGTCAAAAGTCCAATTGGCAAGTGAAATGCACGCATGAGAGAGAGGGTTGTTCCATTTTTTAGGACATTGTGTGGCTTCCCACGATAAGTGATACATCAGATATTACACCACTCTGTTGCAACCCTTGACTTAGTCCGTCGAGTTTGAAGCTAGCAGTCATTATGACTAGGAAATTCACCATGATTAAATGATTGAAAGGCCATATGCGCTGCAACCCTTTAATTTAACTTATTTAATTTTATTAAAAATTAGTTGGAGAATAGGATATATGTATAAACTTAGGGGTAAGACATTTTTCATCCGAAATTAAAGATAAAAACCATGGGGTTATCTTTGCACCCGGGCGCTTCGCTGCGTACCAAATAATTTGTTTAATTCATTTATCTGAAACATAAAATTAGATATGGAATATTGGAATTTATTTCCTTCAAATTTGTTCAGTTTTGTTCAGTTATAGAAAGTTTTTCTTTCAGTTTGGGCCGTTGCTCCGGAAAAAGCAAATAAGTGCACAAAACGACGAAATGTGATGAAAGATGATGGAACTACGCCTAGATTGTAGATGTAATTGTACGTTTAAATTTATTGCCCACAATATAATCAGAAATTATTGATAATTTCAAGGTCTTGAAGATGGAAATCTTTTGTCGAAGCAATAATAGTAAAGTTAAAACGAGAATAGTCAATAACATATTGGAGTCGTTTTCATTACCTGGTACTATAAAGTTAGGCCTTCATCGGTCTCCATCAAACCCATCAGAGCTGAAGATATGGATTAGTATGACTGGCATTTGGCGATCCTCAGGATATTATAGACGTTATGGGAATATTCAGTAGCAGTAGAATACGAAGGCCATACGACAGTGGTCTATGGATAAGCCTATCGAAGGACATGGAAAATTATCAAAAGAAGAGAATGTGGGAATGAAGAACATTTTGGATCTAAGAGAATAAAAGTTGAACAAATGATATGACTGTGCTGCCAATTACCGATTGGTTGAGGTGATAAAAATGTAATGGAACAGGCTTTCAAATTAAGATTGCTTTCTGCTGAGTCTAACGCACCAGAAAACTCCCGTTTTGGGATGAAATGCTCAACATCTCTTATTTTTTGGGGTCAAACCTATGAAATAGAATGCTTTCACTAGTATATGATTGAATTTTTCCTTGCATTGTAACGTCCTCATCTTTCAACCGTGCCAAATGAGTAAATAGTTTAACGAACGTTCCATGAATACCCAAGGCTCCTACAATTCATTTTCTTAAGATTCTACAGCATGGGGATCACTTTGTCATGCTTTAACATTTCCACCTATTTCCATCACTCACCTTTATTATATTTTTATTCTATTTCAAAAAGGTAATACTCTGCATCTTGTCACGATGCTTTATTACACCGACGGCGGTTTCAAGGCGTGCAGCACCACTTAAAAGATCAAGAATTATTTTTTAACTGATGAGATTCCTCCAACCATTTCCCGCCCCAGATAACAGTGCCACTGATAGCACAGGGGAAATGTGTTCCAGGGGTTCACGAGTGCGACGATATTTAAGGTAGTTTCCAACAATATGATGACCTAACAGAGAGATGAAAGATTTCCATCGAGAGTAAGTGCAATACTATTTACGAAAAGTAACGCCGTACGCATCATAGAGATCGTATGACTTTCGACGGATTTTTGTTTCTTCCGTGGTCGAAATAATTATGTAGAGAGCAAAAACGAGAAATTACAACACTTTTGCTTGGTTATAATCCTCACTATCGAGACCTGTAGAAACAGATTTTGGAAAGAAACGAAGCATAGTCGTCAAATAAAAGCGTCTAGACGTCTGCGGAAGCGTTTTCGGCCGCGGCCCCTGACGAGCATCGTTGCACTTCGATGTCCCAGGGTCTCTGTTCAGAGGGGAAACCCGTTGACGATTGGTCGAGGGTGTGGGGATGGGAAGGGTGGGAGGTGAAAAGGGGAGCTCCTCCAGGGCGGGCGCCGGAATCGCCGGAAGACAATGAAAGGAGTGATTAGCGTAGGCGGAGGCCATCCTTTTCCTTCTATCCCTCTTGCTCCCACCGTTTCCCGCTCGATAACCACCCTGAGGAAAGATACGGGAGCCGAGGCGCACAAAAAATGAAAAATAAAATATACAGATCCCTCTCGTATTCTCCCACCCGAGCCTATGTTTTGCTCAGTTAAACATAGCCTGGCTGCCGCTTGGGGGCGCGTGTATCAAAATGAGGCGAGGAAAATCAGGAAAATTATAGTTTCTCGGGACGGGAAATTGATGAAGAATATCGGGGAAGGACGGTAGATTTTTGACGTGTGAGTTTAAATGCAAAATGGGGAGTTCCGACGCTGCAAAACGATGGTAGTTCTTTTGGCGCGCAACGACAGGGAAGGTGCGCGCGCAGCGGATGATTGACAGTGGCGCCTCTTTGGCAGCGGGAGGAATGAAGCAAGACTCACGACTGCACCAATCCAAGTGATCTCAATTCTGGGGCTCGCGTTGATCGGAATGCACTCCGTAATTCTTCATTTTGGATCGAGTAAATCTTCCCATGGCTCGCGGACAGCGGAGCTGTTAGGCCACGCTCATAATCGGCACGCATACTATGCGAACATCAAAGTGATCTGCAGACGACAGCTCACTCCTACCCGCGTACGCATTTTCGCGTATTTCCCACGAGTGGAGTACACAAATTAGAAAAATACTCACGAAAAACTTCCTAGCGCAGACCTGTGAGGGAAGGTAGAAATGGAGGGGACGACGGGAAAGGACGGAGGCGAAAAGAGGGAGGCAATTGAAGATAGAGCGAGGTAGGGGAACCAAACTACTTCCCGCAATAAGCTGTAACACAAGGCTCACGGGTGAATGGTTAAAATCATCATCGTGACTAAACTGGGAACACATTCTGGAGGAGTCGTTGTGAGACGAGCCAAAACTGGACGGCATGTAGCATTGAGTCGAAGCAATCTTTGAAGCGCTCATGTTGGCAGAAATTAGAAAGTATTTACACTGAATGACCTTCCTGCCTTGTTTCACAGGTCTCTGAAAGCTCAGTAGCCAATGTCTCAAAAGAGCACGCAGCCCTGCGCCTGGAAAAATTTGCGAAAGTTATACTGATACTATGAATAAGAATGCAAAAAAATCCCCATTCAACATATTTTAGCAGGAAGCAATTCTGCCTGTCATTTTTCTCTTTCTAACTCATCTTAAAGAAATTTGTTTGCTTGACTTAAGTTGTGACAATACTCTTACACAAATGTTGCAAGGAGGGAAGCCATTCTAAAAGTGATGACTGCGTCGACAGGTTACGTTTAGTGATGAACAGTGATTGTATTTATTCCAAGAGCAGATGCGTAAGATTGCAAAAACAGATGATCACTACTTGAATTTATCCAAGTTTCATGGCATTTTAACTAATTGACTTCGCGTTTCTCCCTAGTGAAGGAAACTAATAACACATAATGTTTCTGCAGTTGTAATCGATAACCATTGATACCTCCCTGAATATTTCACCTATCGGCAGAAATAATGGCAGTAATACTGATATTCCTGATTTGAGGTACTGGCCAATGAATTTAATCGTCAAGTTTTTGTATCTTGAAATAATCGTAGAATTTTAAATGACAATACCTCTTTATTTGTAGCTGCATGGTTCACAAGAAAGAGGAAAATAACTTCTGCCTATATTCTAGGGTACCATGGATATTCCGCTATTAATTCATTATAAATACATATGCCTTTTTTCGATACGTTTTTGGAGTATTCTATTATAATCATGTATCAAATATTGTTCTCTTGTATTCGAATGCGAACAAAAATGTTGCCTTATTCTTCCTCATGTTTATTAATTTCACTGAATTATATACATTTACCGGAGTTAAACTAATTAATCTAAAGACTATAGAATAACACTACAATATTATTCTTATTTTGAGAAAATATTGAACAAAAAACAAATTTTCTAAGCAGATTACATAAGTGAGAAGTGTTCTGAGATGAATCTATTAGGGATAAGCTTGTGTTTTGGATCTTAGATTAGGGTCATTGCGAAGAGACCACGACATATAATACTCATTTTCAAGATAAGTCTTCATTTTTGGTTGCCCTTTGTAGATTCTATAAATAGACGAATAAAGTTAATGATTAAACGATATGCTAATCTTACTTACAAGGAGTTCACAAATTTAAGTCAGCTAATAAACTATGGAACAGCAACTTTATGTAACTCCAATCACGCATCCATCGCAGTCAATGGGTTACAATCTCGATTGCAATAAGTAACACAAGAATAATGTGATCACCAAATTATCTTTTGTACATTGAAAGGCTTCAAATAGTACTTGCTGGGTTTCAGCCTTGCAAAAAACCACCGAATCCAGTATTTTCGACGCAACATAAGCATAAGCCGTGTATTTTATATCAGTTTATTTCACTACCCTGACGCCACCGATACTGGCGCCACCATTTTTGTCTGGATAAGAAGATCGGCTGATTTGGACATTCTGCCAAAAAATGTAATTTCCTTAACCTAGAGTCTTTTAGTCGAATATTTCATTGTATGAGGAGAGTTTGTACTCAATGGCACTTATTTTCCCCGAGCCTTTTATCTTTTATATATAACAATAATTTGCCTGACTCCGCTAATTTTTCCACTCCCCCGGAAATTTAAATTATGGCAACTCGATGTTATTTCCGAGTAGGAGCCAAGTTTTCCAGAGCTTTTTGTGGAGTCTGCTGCTCGCCAAAAGAGTTGAGACGTGACTTTCAAGGCTCCACATATCAAAGCGTTCCGCAAAACCATTATATCACAATTTGATCACCTTTTCCTACAGTGGAGAACGAATTATGTCATGAAAAAAACATGATGCTGTACATATTCTCTGCGATATCAACCATCAGATTAAGCCACGAAAGTAGACACTATACTCTATAAAACATGAATGAATATTAAGTAGATTTCGCCATTGCTCTGAGTAAACACATATCGGAGAGTGAAGCAGGGATAAAAATAAAGACTCTGTGAAGTAAGATTTATTCCGGAAGATATTCCACTTCTGTCACATAAACAATTGTACTTGGAAGCAATAAAAATTCCTACGGCATAATTTGTAGCATTTATATGCTCAACCGTCTGAGAAATGCCATTAGAATATAACATTGCTGAGAGATAATTTTTGACAAAATATAAGTATTAGTAGGTAAGCATCATGCATTATGCAATTATCTGAGAAACGCCATTACGTGAGACGTTACAAAATCCATTGGAGCACACATAACTTAACCAAGCATTCAAGAAGTAACTAAGTTTTACATCGTCGAAGTTATTATTATTAGGTTTTAAGCGTGAATATGCAGCAATGTCACATATTTCACTTCGTTTTGGATATGGATATATAGCGATATATTGTTCACTATTGTTCACAGTTTTTTCACGCTAAGAATCAATATTTGCACTGGAGCAAACATGCAATAAACATTCTTTAGACACTTAATAACTGCTATTCCGACTGAAACGGCATCTACGCTATACGCCAGAATAGCTTCTCAAGACGACTTTTTCCCCTAGTATCGCGTCTCTGCCGCTATTTGCTCCTCTGAATGTTGAAATGGCTCCTGGAAGTCGCAATTTTATGTCTCGAGCGCTTTTTGCGATTCTAAATGTTGGATAGCGCCCAGGAGGGACGCTGTTTCATAGCTCGGATCTGAATACCGCGATATTGTAAAAGCGCCCCTGCTCTCCTTCCGCAAACCGGCTACCGTAACTTTTTTCACCCGTTGTATTACAGGTATTGTGATAAATTTTCTTAGAGAGGCACAACAGCAAAATATAGACATGAATAATAATCTCTAGGATTAACATGCCGATACTTATCACAGTGAACAGAGGCTCTCCCTCTGGCCAGGTAGTAGTAGTAAAGTAGCCATATATATCTAGCAGAAAGAGAAGGAAGACTCGGAAAATGTATTTTTAACTCAGCAGTTATCTTAAGCGAAAGCATGAAGTTAGAAATCTAACATGACATTTTACTTTGCCATACCTTAGTATAGGTCAAATATTCTTATCTCTAAGCCTGCATGAACAAATTACGGTCAAGTAGACAAGCCTGTCTTACACATCTTTCACATCAAAGAAAATCAGAAATCGAGGATGAACAATCATCCTCGCTTTTGAGATTTTCGTCTATGTTTTGCAGAGTATGATGTAAACATATGTCGGTTCAAATTTTTTCCCACCTTCTGCCTGGTATTGAGTTTCATCCTCGAATTCTCCGTCGGCCCTGCAATATCATACGTTAAATTTCAATGGTTGACCATGACATTGGTCAATAAAATCTTTGAAAATGACCATCGTAACATTTTCCGTTCACATGTATACCATGTTCCCATACGCACTTCCAAAGTATCCAAACGCCGTCCGCTCCGTCGATCAATTAGCCAAAGTTTAAGGTTAAAAAAATCGCTACAGATACACGAAAATATCTGCTTTTTACAAGTTTGAGGTAAACTGCATTTATTGATATTGATATCGGTCTCATTTCAGACACACATAATAATTTATCCAATTACAAAAACCTCACAGAGGCGAAGATATAATTATTTCCGTGACACAAAAGGTGAAAAAAAGAATAGGAAACACGTAAAACAGACAAAGACAATGAAGTGGAAGTGAAACGATGGCCAAATTCGAGTGAAGAATAATTCGACTTGACCTAGAATTCACTGATTATGGTAGACACAGAGCTCTTTCTTTGTTGATGAGTGTAACAAAAATCATCATTATTTGTAAGCAACTCCAATGATGAAGCAAATATGATAATATTACAAACATGCCCATCGATGAACATGAAAGTAAAATCATTCGAAGAAAGGTATTTTTCGTCGTAATATATTCATTGGATACGTGTGTCAACATTTAATACATTAAAATAATTTGAAAAACCATTTACTAAGAAAATTTGACATATCTACATGAAATATAGGATATTAGAGATGTCAATTCTACTATCCGTGGATACAATCGTTAGATATGTTAAATTTGTTCAATATGCAATGAGCAGAGATCGATTGATTACGTAAAATCCTTTTTCAAAATAATGTCACATTACTCTTAAAATCCTAAAGCAAACATTTCTTATTGTTTATTTTATGCACCTTTATCTATAGAGACTAATATCTGAACTAACAATTCTCCGGGTTTTTATGTACAAGGTGTTGCTCGAAAATGAAATTCCAACTCTACCGTCATTCAATGCCCGTCGTTTCGGGTATACCTATATATAAACCCAGGGCTACAAACATTGTTTGATTTTCTGAATAAACAGTTACGTTTAACGGTCTGCGGCTATTATTTTCGTAGCCCAAATGGTTAGCATAAATACACACGAAACGTTGACACAGGAGTAAGATGTAGTTCATTTTATCAGGGTCAACATTCCAATGGCACCACCAAAAAATACAACTACGTAAACCTCGTTTGCATTAGAGGAACGGTATATAGATTGAATTTGAGTATAGATGTGAATCACATTCAGGAAGAAAATTTATTGAAAACATATTTCCATGCGTCAGACGCATGGAAACCTTAGCAAAGGTCTCACCTACTCGTGAATAACGTTAACAATGCTCGTCATTGACTGCGTGAATTTCCATTTAATGTACCGGAAGATTTTCGTACCAGAAGGGGCGGGATTTATAATGGCAACTCGGAACCAGAGTCATAAATTTCTCACCCATATTCAGAATCGCGTCGAGAGTCACTGAGGAGCGAGGAAAAGCGTTTCTCGAAAACAGCGCCCCCAGGTTTGGAACAGCAGCCAAGGAATTAACAGTTGCATACGCTAAGTTTTAAAGAGAAGGTTTGTTGGGACAAAGCGTACCTTTGAAAATGGCAAGGGGACACTAAAATGAACGAATCTTATCCCATTAATGCGCGCTAACCTAAATGGCTACCCAATATAGCTTTTATTTTTCACGCGCTGCCAAAACCTTCACCATCACCATTATGGTGATCCAATGAACGCATTTCCCATTACTGCATGTATAAATGAATGTCACGAATAAATGAATGAAACTTTGTCAATTCGTTATAATAACGACAATGTTGGGTTAATCCACCACGACAGTGATTTTATACGCCCGACAATAATGCCACAGTGTGCTTTTGAGATGCGAACACCTAGTTCGCATTGACCCCGTCGAAATTCGCCTTGATAGATGGTGGCTTGGAGGTCTAACTGGCTAACATACGTGATCGGCGCTTAGGTGGTCCGGGTTTGAATTCCGATGAAGTCTGATGATTTTTTTGTCCACAGCGAATTTCATCCCTTGGAGCCCAAAGAACCCAGTCACTCAAATAGCATTTTCCCTCTGAATAATATGAAAAAACTCAAGATGGACCAAACAAACATATGATTTGCAAATAATGGCTGAATAGAAAAAGTATAGAGAACGATAAACTGCATTATTTCATGTCACACAATCAATTTCGTTTCTCTCGTACACTTATGAAAAGAGAACGCGCCAAGGCACGTAATAAATGCCATCATTTCTAGACGGAGAAAGGGAAGGATGATGAGTCCGAGAGGTTTACGCTCGCGAGAAGATGAGGAAAATTCGATGAATTTACTAGGTAGGAAGGGACACGAAGGGGTTGGGCAGCGGGGATGCGGAAAGGGGAGAAGGACATTAGGGAAAAAGGGTAAGGAAAATGGTTTCTGGAAGGACATTTCAAAGGATCTAAGGCTGCCGGGAGCAGGGGGCGTGGGGCCATGGGCCAGGGTCGAATGGAGCGGACAATGTAATGCAACCAAAGGGTTGTGAGAAGCCCAGCGCCAGTGAAGAGCGCGGGCACGTGAGAAGGACTGCAAGCATAATGCGCCATCTCTTTCTGAGCCGTAGTCTCACACACGTAAAGGCTCGTTTACAACAACTTTACTTGGCGTAACTTCGCTTATTCTCACTCCAAAAGCGAAGCAGTAGACGAAGTTTCAAATTATTCTCAGAAAACCACTAAAAAGCCGATCTTTCGATCGATCGTTGAGATTAAGCGACAGTTTCGAGAGTTGCTCTCACCTCCCCAGAAACTGCTCAGTTGAGGTTTAGAATCGATACTAAATAGTCCATTGGATAATAATTGAATTAAAATGAAATGTTTGCTTTACAAGTAGGGTTATATTTTCACTAACTTGATCAACTTCTACGCGTGCATGTTCGCGTCAACGCACTTGCAGGAGATTTCACAACAATCTCACGTTTTTAATATACGAAGCACGGGAAGATATCAGGTGTTGCAATCGATTGCTGCCCGACTATCGACAGCGAGTCAGGCCATGCCATTGGCTGGGTTTAAGAGAAAGATGAGCTGAGCTCAACTCTAGGCATCGCGAAGTCGAGTTACGCCGCTTAAAGCCGTTGTGAATATGCAGGTGCTACTCTATAAGGATCATCTCAGGCGGAGCTCCGAGTGAAGTTACGCCGAGTTAATTTTTGTTGGGGCTTAAATCTTCCGCTCTCAGTCATGGTTGCATGTTTTTCAGGACTGGATGGCTCTCAACCTCCGTCAAGTATTTTTCCGCGTCTTATTTTTGTGTTATCCTCACACAGATGCATACGGGAAAATAACTGCACGCTGAGGAAATAATACATTCGCTTCGCAGGAATATCATAACGCGACTTGACCTGCCGCTTCACGCAGCGCTCACCCTGCCGCGTTACTTTTACAAAGAGACGAGCAATCCCAGCTGTCGTTTCGGACTAAACGAATAGGTAAAAACATAAATAACACAAAGATTGAATTAGAGTCAAATTCATTTGAGACAGGAAGTGAGATTTCTTTCGTAGATATCAAGGCTTAATTTACGGGCGTGCAATCTCGTGTTTGCCAACAGTCAAAGCCGTGGGGGACCCTTCACTTCTCTCGAGTTTATGACAGAGGTATGCCATTGGTAGTGCACGTCTATCTGTATCCTGCCGACGAAAATGACATCAACGATAAGGGAATAATATAACTGCACGGAGTGACTGCAATAAAAACCACGACGACTATGTGAATGACGCAATGAGTGCGATAATAAATTGAAAATATAAGGCGCAATTATCACCCAACTCTAAGGTTTAACATACTTTGCGTTCTACATATCACATTGGGAGGCACCCGTAAATAAGCACGCCAAGTAAGTTCATTGATAAAAAGGACACGATCAAATGTCACAACATCTAATTCCTTAAATTGCATTGCTTAGTCTCGTGTGACTACTTTCAAAACGAAGGGAAGAGGATAAATTGGTAAAAAATTGAAACCACTGTCAAAAGTGCGTCTGAATTATACATTCAAATAGAACAAATGGTAGCTTACGCAAAAGGAAAAAAAAACTAGGAGTGCCTTCAACCATAAAATTCTGAAAAAATAAAGGTGAAACGGTCACTTGTAGGGCGTTTCGGCCGTAAACGGAAATTCCTGCGTTCCCGTCTCGAATTCACACTGAATGTGACGCAGTTTTTTTTCCATTCACGGGCTACTTTCCGTAGCATTCCGCTCGACTACTCGCGACCATTTCTCCTCGGTCATTCACGAATGCGGTGAGCTAAAATGCTCGCATTTTCCCAGGCGGGCGAACAAATCCCGCAACGTCAGCAAATGAGAAATCAGCGTGGGACTCACGTTTTCTTGGCATCCAGGGGCGATGATGAGGGGTTTCCCAACTTCAATTGCGGGGGGGAATCTATTGTAGCGGAGAAAAGGGAGGGCCCGTAGACGAAGAAATCGCCACCGCAGGACTCTCCGAATAGGCGCAAACGGAAATATTGACTCAAAGGAAATCCATGAGAGAGGTGGGAAGGGGAGGAGTGGGGTGGAGGCGAAGCGTTTGGCAACGGGCCGTAAGAAAGGGAGTCAACGTCTCTGGTCGGGAACCCACTGAATGGGAGATGTCAAGGGATGCAGAATCAAAGCTGAATAAGGGGAAGGACGAGGGTGTGATGGAGGCAAGGCGGGAAATGGCGTTGGTCCCGAAGAAAAAATATAAGTGCTGGATGTAGAATCCTTAGAAAAATAATGCCTAGAAACTATAGATGGGCTGATGCCAAAAATTCAATTCTCGATTCTCGAAACGAAATTTATCACGATGCCATCACTACCCAGCAATCAATTCTTCAGTACATCAACACACCACCTTGAGAGCCGCAGCATGGGCGTGTGGCTGGGGGTGTTAGGACTCCAGTCGAGTCGAGTGGTAAAGGAGAAGCTTATTTGGGGGTTAAATAGTGAAGTATACCATGGGTGTGGATTGAATGGAGATCAATCTTTATCATGGTATCTAATTTTGCGCGGATAGAACCAATTTTTGAGCCTATGTGTTCGGAAATGTACGGACCTCATTTCATCGCTTCTATTGAACCTAGAGATGTGGTGCGGCGCCAAAATGATATTCTCTGCGACACACTGAAATACGCCTGTTTTGATTTTCTCAAGCAAACTAGGCCTGGCGACCAGCCGCCGAGCCTCTAACGACTCCCAACCTAATCCCTCAAAATGCTGAGAAATACTTAATGCTCGCCCGTAGCAGTTTTTGACGAAGCGCGCAACATTCCTTTGGATTTTATTAATTTTTTGGATTAAATCTTTCTGTTCATGGTTCCAAATGCTTGCGGCGCGTTCGAGAGATTAGTACCAGAAGTAAAATTTAAACAATACCAGAAGTACATCTATTGATGGGTCTCAGTACTCCAGCCATTACATTAAACACCATCCATTCCATTGTTTTAATAATTGTAACTCAATTTTGCGAAGGCGTAATCAGGACGCATTAATGGGAAGACTTGCCTAACGTTTCCATCGTCATCTACCGATGAATATACGGTAAAAATTATATTTTGGATTTTGAAATGACCAACTCAATACACAAATTAGCGTAATATCGACAAAATATTTGAAATGGAGGAAATAAATAATAATTTTTAATTGACTAGGGCCAAAAAAGTGTAAAACGAAGCGGAATATAAGATTGAAGGAGGTAACATCGAAGTAAAATCAATTTTCTCAATAAATGTTAGCCTAGATATCGAATTGACCACATCGTGGGATTTGCTGATACTCAATACTTTTGATAACACTGAGTATCGAGTTACATGTGGTGGAATCGAGAAATTGACAGGCATCAAATCCCAGCCCTATTATAAACGTAAAGGGAATAAAGTATTTTTTTTAAGAAATAAGTAATTTTTCGTGTCGTTTTGGTATAGATGCCCGGTTACCTGCCAAGCAGAGGACCAAAACACATAACCATAGCCAATAACCCTGCCTACTGATGGTCTCGTGGGCATACTTTCGATATCAGAATACGCAACGCCATCCAAGTTATGAATTACGTGTAATCCGTTTGTATCACCAGAGAATTAGATCAAATGCCACAGGAACGTAAAGTTAACGTAAATAGAATAGAAAATACACTAACGTAGACTGTAAATGACCATGATACCCAAAGCTTTAAAGCCATTCATTGATACGCGACATGGGTTGATATTTGGTTCATGGTGCGTAATGTAAGAGCTAAAATTGATCAAAAATTCAATCACAGAAATGGAAAATTGCTTCGACTAAATGTCATCGCGTAGTCTGCCTTTGATGAAGGACATATTGGATGACTTCAAATTACTATTTTCAGTTTATCACGGAAGTATCCCTTCGATGAGAGGAAAAAGGGAGGATGTTAAATTACAACAGCGAAGTCCATTACTGGATACTTCCATTACATCGCACAAACTAGAATGGACAATCAAACAATTTTGCTTCTCATAATGGTATTTTGCGGAGTCAATGATATCGTGACCCCCCGCATTTCATTTGATTTCCTCTAGCTGAGATGTTAAGGTAGTTTGAGTGAGATACTTCCCTAGTCATGATTGAGATCATATTCGAGGTAAAAGTTTTATTTTCAGCAGTTTTAGGAAACATCAATTAAATACAGCATTGTTAATGGAGCAATAATATACTTTTATATGACTTAATACTCAACAAATAAAGATATCTATACGTCATTTACTTGACTCCTTTTTCACGCGGCACGTTCAGAATTCCGTCGAGACGGGGGGTTTTTGTGTTCCCGTAAAAAATAACTCCGGTGAAAATATGATTTCTTTTCAAAAATAGATGAGTAAACACACGAACTACACACTGTTAGCATGTTTTAACTTGATATAGGTGTGAGAAGTTACACATTTTTTTAAAATTACGTATCTCTGGATGCATACACGCACCATTTCACACGTAAATGGGCAGGTATTTTTTGTCACAAATCGTGGAAGGCAGTTCGGTAAGGGGCTGATTAATCTGTACCTTCGTAAAAGTGAAATGTTTTTCTATAAAATGAGACCAAATTCTAAGATATCAAACTACCTTAAGGTAGTTAGAGCGAAATATCATTCTACCTAGAAATCAATGAATTTGAACTCATTTTAAAGAAAAATGTATCACCCTTCCATTGATACCAAAAGTCAACCCCTTACCACATACTTTCCGAGATATTTGCCAGAAAATACCAGCACTTTTATATGGGAAATGTTACGTCTATGCACTCCAGAGAGACCTAATATTTAAAATGAGATATTCCCTACGCTTAGATCTCGTCAAAAAATCTAGTGTATAGTTTGTGTTTTCTCTACTATTTTTGAAAATTAATCATATTGTCACCTCAGCAACTTCTTCGGGATCACAATATACCTACCGTTTTGATGGAGTTTCAAACGTACCGCGTGAGAAAAATGAGTCAAATTAAAGACTTATTTGGATATTTTCACATGATTACCTAAAATTTCTGTCATGTAAAACTATATTTTTTCACCATTAATAATGCAATATTTTATTCGTGTGTATCACAGTTGCTGACATTAAAACGTTTATTTCGAATATGTTCTCTATAATGATTAGGGAACTATCTCGCTCGCGCTACCGAGGTGACATTTTTCGTCTAAGGTGATCTCATCATCGGCTGCCTTTTGCCGCCGAGCTATGAACCCGGCCAGAGGCGCCAGCTTCTCCGGTCGGTCGGGAGGGATAATCTCGGCCGCACGAAAGCGAATTTGTTTTGGCAGCTCCATCGCTGTCTCGAGGAATGGGGTAAGGAGGAGAAGCCGGAAGGGAAAGCCTGTGGCGGGAGGAATGGGAAGCGGAGAATGTCGAGGGGAAGTGTTTAGAGGTGGCGGGGGGGTAGAGGAGGGGAAGAAGCGGGGAAGAGGAAACGGGGCGGCGGGGGAACAGGGAGCGGGATTGGGAAGGAGAGGCAGCAGGGATTTTGAGACAGAGCCAGTGCAGTCGTAAAGGCCGTTTTACACGAGGCGCTTTATTACACAATCTGATGTAAGCAGGGAAGTGCATTGAAAATTGTGTTGCGTAAAGCGGAGCCTGAATGCAATTGCAAATGAACGAACGAGAGAGGGGAATATAGCCCCTGCTGCAATTTCGTGCCCGCGTCCTTGTCATACCTGTACATCAAATTGTGCAATATTGTAATATTTCAACCTTTCCCGGCGAATGCTTCAAATTTAGAGCTCTCGGGCATGGTACTAATACTTGTATTTGTACCATGCTCTCGGGTTTCTTACTGTGTATGGCGGTTTTGTGGCGTAATCTGACGTCCTCCGGGTGAAATGTTTTGGCCAAATGGTGGACACTAATTAATCGTAAGTCATAGGGAATTAGACACCCTGAACAACAAGAGAAACAACATGAACAAAGAAAAAGGTTTCCAGAATACCAGTGCGTGGAAACCAGCTCTGAAACTGACAAGAAGAAAAAAGTAGAGAAAGAGCGGGAAAAGGGAGCGAATGACATGCCACTTGACCGCAAGGATACTGTTTGAGGTAGTCCGAGCGAGATAGTTCCCTAGTAATAATAGAGATCATATTCGAATTATGCGTTTAAATTTCACCAGCTGTAGGACACATCATTTAAATATTGCATTATTAATGGTGCAATAATATAGTTTCACATGACAGACATTGTAAGTAATTAAATATAAATATCTAAATAAGTCTTTAACTTGACTCATTTTTTTCGCGCGGTGCGTTTAAAACTCCTTCAAAACGGAAGGTTTTTTGTGATATCCAAGATCCTATTGCGGTGACAATATGATTAATTTTCAAATTAGTTGAGAAAATATACAAACTACACGCTGTTAGTTTTTTACGACATTTAAGTGTTAGAAATATCTCATTTTGTATACAATGTCTCTCTGGCGTGCATACACGTAGCATTTCTCATGTAAAAGGGCTGATACTTTTTGGCAAATATCTCTAAACGTTATGTGGTGAGGGGTTAAATTGTTGGTGTTATTAGGAGGATGACATATGCTTCTTTTAAATGAGACCAAATTCTTCGATTTCTAGGCAATATGATGTTTCGCTCAAACTACCTTAAATACGTGACAGCGTCTATTATTTCCTTCTCTCTTTTTTGTTTCAGCGGAAATAAACACAATTCATCCATTCATTCTGGCCAAAACATCCACCATGAGGACGATGGTTGGCTACGCGTTGGAGACGTCGGTGACACAAACCACCATCCTTCAGGTCACTTCACTGACCTGAAGAAGCCGACTTCAACTCTGGCGAAGCTGCTCTCCTCGCACAATGGACCAAGGCGGTGGGAAACTCGGAAGATGTAAATCTTCAGAAATGTAGGAAATAGGGAAAGAGAGAAAAGGACGGATGTCTGGAAGTGGAATATGGAAATGCGCTTGGACGAGGGGAAAGACGTGAGTGGGGGGAGAGGGGGCGCTGAGAGGGAGAAAAGGAAGCCGTTGGAGCGAGAAGGAGCACAGGAGACGCGTGTGGTCGTTACGGGTGGAATGGAGAGTAGAAAGGTGGTGGAGAAGAGGGAGGAAAAGATAAGATTGGAGGGGAGAGTAGAAGGTGAGGAAAGGGTAATAGAATCAATTAGATATCAAAAATATTTTTGTACATACCACGACTTTCTTTGAAAAATCAAATGACCTGGGTGATTACAGATCTAAGACTTTCCCAGCGTACGATGTTATTAAAGGTTAATTGGGCTTTCCACTGGGTCAAACTCTTCACCTTGGTCGACACATCTTTCCCCAGGACCATGTCATTTGCTGAGAGAAGATAAGGCCCTCTGTCGCGTGGACAAGTTCTGGGAAAGACTGACAGAAGGACTGAGGGAACTGGGGAAACTAAGGGAAGCGATCGAAATCCGGATGAGAAAAAAACACCATGAATCGCGAGGCTGGATACTCTCTCCGCCAGTCATGGAAACCAGTGCTGAGATTCATCCGAGAGACCAGGAAAAAAGGCGGGAACTAGCGGACCAATAAGGCGACACCTGACCGTATTCCGAACGGTATATATTAAGGACCAGTTGACGACGCAAGGTTGTGGCCTGACGGTGGTTTAGCGGGTTTCCCACCGTCCTAGGGCGAATGCCGGGCCAATATTTTCCCGCACCAGTGTAAAATATCAAGTGAATACCCTGAAGAGGCGATAGCCTAAAGCGAGGCCCACACAGTTGTTTTTGTTATTTGTTATTTTGTATTGTTTGGTGTGGAGATAAACGTATTTTGACTTGACGACGCAAGGCATGCCCTGATGACGATGAAAAAATTCGTTCATCGAAACGAAGGCGAAGATGGAGAGTATGACCCGGTGGAAAGCCCGAGTAACCTATAAAGACTTGGTGATTTTTTTCACACAGTTTTATCGTGAACAACCTGTTATATCGCACTGGCAACATCCTCGAGTGCATCGCCTAGGTGATGAAACCGATCGTTAGGTGAAATAGACCTGTGAAAAAAATTACTGAGTCATTTTGATTTTTCGTAATGGATTTTTACAAAGTAAAGCCCGAAACCATCAAAGAGGCTTTCTTTTTTTAAACGTGGGAGATATAATTAATTTATGGCGTTGACAAACTAAAGTTGAGGCAGGGTAAGAGAAAATGTGGAAGGTTAATGACGAAGAAACCAAGGAGGGGGGGTGGCGGGAAAGGAGGAAAGCAGGAGGATGGGCTAACGTTGTTTATGACTTAGAGAGGGAGAGTAAGAAGTTAGGTAGAAAAACAAAGAAGGAGAGAATATGGGAACGAAAAAGAAAGGGGTGGGCAGAAGAGAATGGGCAAACGTGGTCCTTGGCACGGAATTAACGATGGGAATAAGCGGTTAAGAAAGGTTGCAGGGAGCCAAATACAATATCCGGTGCAGAGAGGATTGGGGGAGAATGAGAAGCGCGCGGAGAGTTAAGGTAGTTTGAGCGAAATATCATTTTACCTAGAAATGAATGAATTTAGTCTCATTTTAAAGAAAAATATCTCACCATTCTAATGACCCTAAAAATGTAACCCCTTACCACATTAATTTTGGATATATTTGCCAAATAATACCAGCTCTTTTACATGGGAAATGGTAAGTGTATGCACTCTAGAGAGAAATTATTCATAAAATGAGGAGTTTCTAACTCTTAGATGTCGTAAATAAACTAACAGCGTGCAGTTTGTATGTTTTCTCAACTACATTTGAAGATAAATCATATTATCACCGCAATAGGTTCTTGGGTATCACAAAAAATCTTCTGTTTTGAAGGAGTTTCAAACGCACCGCGCGAAAAAAATGAGTAAAGTTAATGACTTATTTAGATATTTTCATTTGATTACTTACAACTTCTGTCATATAACACTATGTAATTGCACCATTAATAATGCAATATTAACTTCATGTACCTTACAGCTGGTGAAATTAAAACGTATAATTCGAATATGGTCTCTGTTATGACCAGGGAACTATCTCGCTCGGTTAATGGGTCTGTAGGTATACCACGGCCGAAAACTCGTAACTCGTAACGTATACCACGGCACGGCCGAAAACTCTTCCGCAGACGTCTGTGCGCTTAAAGTTTACAACTATGTTTCCCTATTTAATGAAAATCTGTTTACATAAGCCTCTGGAATAAGGATTAATTTTGAGAGCGAGTGATTTACTTTTCGATTTTTTCTTTCCGAATAAATTTTTTGATAGCGGAAGAAACGTGAATTTGTCGATACTCGAGTGATCGCTATGACAGGAGCGAAGTTATTTCTTTAAAAGTTGTTATACTTACTTTCGATGGGAATCCCTCATATCCATGCTGGATAATCAAATTAGTGCAAATAGGGTATCATAACGTTATCAACTAAAAAAGGATTAAAACTAACCATAAAGGTTGTTCCAAGTTATCAATTCGTCTCAAAGTGATGTCACTGAAGAGGTTAGAGGAGATGGATATCACTGGCGACTATTTCCGTGATAAATACAAAGAGAGAAGGGTGTAACACTAGAATCCACAACTGACAAAAATAAGTGAATATGAAGTACAAGATATACTTAAGGGTATGTGGCGAGATGATTTGGAACATGATTTCAGAAAAATGAAAGGAATTATTGTAATGTCCACATGGTTAACGAATCCTGTGGACACCACTGAGGACACCGCTAACTATGTGGACATTACAATAATTCCTTTCATTTTTTATAATTTACCAGGACACTACACCTTTAAGGGTTGCAGGTAATTAAGTGCGTATGTCCCAAAATTATTCAAAAGTTTGAAATATTTTAAAAATTTGAGCCCTGTAAGGGAACTTAAAAGGATCAAAGAGTGGTGGTTGCAATAACCATATGCATGTGCACAGGCACCAACTGATAAGCCAAGACGCTTATCAGGACCTAAAATGTTCAATTAGCATGACTAAAATGATACTTTGGGTTACATAATTTACCTTTGAAATAACCTATAGTTTCCTTTGTAGTACTTGAATATATCTTTTGTTCTTCTCATTCTCATTGTAAAAAAGGGTAAACAATTTTTGAATTTTGAAAAAATAATATAGCAAAAATTCCTTCCCATCCGGCCGATATTTCAGTTTTTTCAAGAGTCACACTTCACTTTATATAGGCATCCCGGATTGGTGGAGGTCAAATTTGTCATTATTCTCGCCAAGAATTCTACCCAGTGCAACGGGGTTGTAAAACAAAACGCTGAGTTTATCACTAAGAATGCGTCGAGCTAGTTAACTTGATTTATCTCCAAGAACGATAATCTGCATCATTTCCCAAGATTTTTCTTATTAGGGGTAAGCGGACAAAGACGTGAAATATTTTTTGTCGTTTTAACATGAAAAGTCTTGATTTAGTGTGTAAAATTAAGCCATTAGATAGATTTATTTATTTCCTTTTGTTTAACTCAAGAGTAAAATCTGATAGGGATAATTTTACCAGCATATATGACATTGAATGCAACGCAAAGTTTCTGGGCAGAAAGTTTGCATGAGCCAGCTGTGATAATTAAGTCACTGTAACACGGCAAAGTTGTGTTTATTATCTTTGATAGACATGGCTTCATTGAGGAAATTTAAACACCTTCCGGGCTTCATTTCCATCCCGAAGCTTATGTGGGAGCTCAAGTGATAGAGGAAAAACGACACCACAGAAGCTGGAAGCAGATGATGCTGCCCACATATCAGTATCACGAGAATACGTTAATTCGGATAAGAAGATCAGTATTAAATAGGTGACACATTATACTGCCCATAAATATGCCAGCTACGGAGAAAGAGAAGGGAGAAAGTAAATCCCATAGCTAGACATTCAGTTTCGTGATAAAAAATAACGTAAGATATAAAATAAATTAAATTGTAACACAGTTCCACGGGTAAATGACGACCTTCAGCTTTCATCGCGTCAATTTTGGAGCCTTGCAGTAATTTCTTGGTGAGTGACAATGTTGTTTGGACGGGTGCAGAAGTGATTAAATGTCGCCAAGTTTCTCTAGGAAGTCAGAGAATTCTCTAAAAATAGTATTGAGCTAAGAAGGCAATTAATTATAGGGTGAGGCTATTCAGGCGAATGAATGATCCGTTTTTGTGAATTTTCATTATGCGGTAAAATCTAGGGGATTAAGGATTCATTTGAAATAGATTTCTTCTCTCACTTTCTCTGAACAGCTAAGAGCATACGGGTATGGCTGCTTTCATAGATCTGAGCTTGATTTCGCACCAGTGACATTTGCTTTCTGAGGCGAAAACAATTGAAAAGGAATCATAGAAAGTTGTAACAAATTATCGATTTAGGGAAACGATTGATAGAGATTGAATATGATACTACATGATATTTCTACCATTAAAAATAATTAGTGAGACATTAGAAAGTTGGATAACATATAAACAGCTATTTACGTTATTACGTCACAAAACGACGGGCACCAACTAGATTTGGAGCGAAATTTTTCCATTATCATATTGGATTTTAATTTTATTATTTTATTTCATCATCTATCAGAAGCACGGGGTAAATATTGTATTATCAACGGCATAAAAGTGTATTTTTAATAAACTGAAATTATCAGGTTTTAAATAAACATACATCTATATAAGTCTTTACCACGACTCCTATTTCTCTCGCCGTACGGTGAACATGCCTTCTCAAAAGGAGGTTTTTCTGGATTTTGGAAAAATTACTGCGGTAATTTATTAATTTCAAAGGAAGGTAAAAAATTATACAAACTACTCTCGGTTAAATTTCTCACAAGATTTAGGCGTTCAAAATTACTCATTCTTTATATTAAGTCTCTCTGTAGCGCATAACCGTGACATATCTAATGGAAACGACGCATATTTGTTGCCAATTAACTCGAAATGCAGTGCCGTGCGTGACTGTTATTTTGGCATATTCGGAAAGATGAGGGATTCTCCCACAAAATTCGACCAAATTCATTGAATTCTGGGTGAAATGATACCTCGCTCACACTCCCTTAAAGGTTAAACATGATTGAAAACACCTGGTTTCAATAGTTGGAAAAAAAATTTAAAGGATTGACAGGAACTTCTTTTTTTTAAATGGATGGAGGTTTACGGTAAAAAGGCGAGGAGGATGTGAATGCGGGAGGGTAAGAAAAGAGTGGAGAGGGGGGGGGAGTAAAGATGATGGGGAGGGAGGTCAGGGGAACGGGAGAGGTGGCGGGGGAGGGGACGTGAGGGCAGGGAGAAGAGAGGGCGATGAGTGGAGCGGGGAAATTGTGGGGAGAATTTGTGACGGGGGACGGGTCGGGCGGAGGGGGGGCGGGCTGGAGAGGGGGACATTGAGATCCAGGAGTGGAAGGGAGGCGGAGAAAGAATGGGTGCTTGGAAATGGAATAGGCGGAGGATAAAGAAATCGAACCGGAGGAGGGCCAGCCTTCCAAAACCGACCACGGAAAAGGAAAGAAATATTCCTTTATTCCACATTACAGCACGCCCTTAAAGGCAGTTTGAGTGAGATATCACCGCACATAAAATGCAATGACTTAGATATTATGGTAAAGAAAAAAGAGGTTTCTAATACCCTCAATATATCTGCCAGTCCTTGCGTTACTTTTGGAGATATTAACTTTTCGTCATTTCCCTTTTTCAATTACCAATGTGTTCTAGCGATGGAGGAAGTTCACGGTATGGCGGGGGAGGAATGGAAACTGGTGAATGAAATCCGTGATAGGCAGAGTAGGTGGCTGGAGGAAATAATAATGGGCGACGGGTCGCTCGAGAGTGCGGCAGAGGGAAGGATGTTGGACAAGCGAGGAAGGATCAGTGAGAGAATAGGTTTCATGGACGGGATTGAGGAGGGTTGATCGTATGCTGAGGGGAAAAAAGGGAATGCTAGAGGTAGATAGGGCCCGGAAAGCAGAGAAAATTGGAAGAAGTTTTTCTGACTTTCAACAAAACCTACACAGTATCGGTGGAATCCTAAAATCTCGTCTTCTAGGATACTGTATCCAAATATCCCGTATTACACGTCCTTGCGGTAGCTTGCGGGGATATAGAATCTCTTGCCTTTCCAGCATCATCTCGGGGGAACTCCCAAAGCGAGTCGTGCCGTTCTCCCCGAGTCTCGCCCGTCACCCCATTCAACTACGCAGCCTCCCGCCACCTCACCCTCCACTTGGCGAGGGCGGAGATATTACCATTTGAATAATCGTGTCACAAACAGGACGATGGAGAACTTTTTCGAAAGGCCACTGAGGGCTGGTGGAATTCGGGAGGGAGTGGACGAAGGGGGTCTCATCTGCTGTTCCCCCGCCATATTTTCCTTTTTTTCCGGAATTGCCATTTCTATGCTTTTTTAATTCACGAAGCGAAATATAAAATAAATGCAAAAACAACATCAATTTCATTTCAAGAAAAAAATAATCAGTAACATTCGAACGACAAATAATTAGCTGACTAGCTGACCCGTGCGAATATTTCGCACAGTATCCTACTTTGTCCTGTTTCTTCCTTCTTTCTTCCTGTTCTTCTACCTGTCGAATATTTCGCACAGTATGCAGCTTCTTCCTGTTTCTACCTTATTTCGTCCTATTCTTCTACCTGTCGAATATTTTGCACAGAATGCAGCTTCTTCCTTTATCTTCCTTCTTTCTTCCTGTTTTTCTACCTGTTTCTTCCCATGGACAATTATATGCTATACATGTTTGTGTTAAAGATACATAACGTAAACGGTAAACGGTCACACTGATTGCATGTAGAATGTAAACAATCTAACTAAACGATATGTTAATAGATGGTGCCTTCTACAGCTTTATAAGCACGTAAACGTAACCATAGCTAGCATATTAGTTGATTATATTGTCCACAGATGGCACTGCATCATTTTTTAACAAAAACTTTAATTTTAAATTTTTTAACAAAAACTTTGCTTTTAAAATATTTGTCTATTTTTCGTCAATAGCGGGGAATATAAGCTTTAAAACTATGTTTGAATCATTAATTTTGATGAAGAATTATGGGAGTTATGACGTTGTGACAAAAAAACACGTTCAAGAATTAATATATATGATGATGATGATTGCCATTATGCATAAAGCATCACATAATTTTGGTTGACTATTGAACTCTTCCACAGGTCTATTAATAAAAAACTGGATTAGATGTGCCATGCCATCATCTTTAAGTAAAGAGAATCACAACACCTGAATTAATACTGACGAAGAGCGAATTCAACGAAGGGCTCTATTGTCGTTTCTTGGCGATTATTAAATTAATAGAAGTTACGGTTAAAGACGAGGAGGATATGAATGTTGGAATGCAGAACATTTTTTTCCAATATGTGCTGGAGCCTCAACGTCTCTAACAGTTATTCTCTGTTTATAAGGTCCGCATCAATAATAAATAAAAATCATCTGAAGTGAAGTAAAAACTAAAAGGAGAATTCCTGAAGACATTTCAAAAGCCGGATCCGCCTTTAATAATTCTTTTGATGAATTAACTACAATTAAAAAATTAAGTACATTAAAATGTTAGTTAATTAATGAAAATATTTCAAAACGTACGATCAACATTCTTATATGTTAATGGTAAACATTTAATGCATCGAACACGACAGTTGTATATCTTATCAGAGTACAGAGTTACCTGAACATTACCAGAAGATTGTGCTCTAAGAAATCGAAACACATTGTTAAGAAACCACTAGAAAAAGTACGAAAGTTACTTTAATTCTTTAATCAAATTCGACAGTTCAACGCCTGAAACTTTGAGTTATGAAATTCATCATCGCTTATATTCACTTCTCCCTCACCGATACATGTCATAAAATATTCATGAGACCGTGCGTAAATAATAAAAAAAACTTAATAATTTGATAGTTTGCTTCATTTCAAACACGCGCCATTTTACAATGCCTTTCTTCTCGGCAACCTATTCAACGAGGAATACCGGCTAGAGCGAATGAAACGAGACATATGGTGCCTTGAGGTACTACACATTCCTTGTGATCTTTGGAGAGGGTAGGATGCATAAATTCAAGGAACATAAATTTTTTTACAGGAGGAAATTTTGCTTCGAGCTGTTCAAGATACGGAATTTAATCAGAAAAGTAACGATCATGTATCGCAGTCTTCAAATGACGCCATACAAAAAAAGAACCATTCCTCCAATTTCAACGGAGGAAATATTATTAGTAATACATTGCTTAATGGAGCTGAAGCATGATATACAATGATGAGCAATAATTACTACAGTGAGATTTTGGAAAGCAAGAATTAGGGGGATAGTACTCGCAGGGCCAATGAAAGTGACAATAAACTTTGCTGGAGTGTCCATAACGTTTAATGAGTTAGCTATGAGCAGTGGAACATCATCTGCTCGAGAGTTGTAGGCTCTGATTGCATTGGTGAATTTTTCTCAGGACCGGTGATTTCACAGCAAAAAGTAATACGTAATATAGAGAGACAACTAATTACAATAAAGTGTTGTAATATCAGTCAGAGTATATAAAGAAATACGTGGCGAGGTCACCAGAAGAGAAGGAGAATTAAGCCAGGAAAAAATACGACGAAGAACAAGACTAAAAAAGAACAATATTATAATAAAAGCAAACAGGAGGTATCTCTTTCAGAAGAAAGAGGTAAAGAGAGAATTATAATTCATTCTGAGATATATGCCATGAGCTATCCAGACCAGATTCAAGGCTTTGAAGTAAAAAGCGTCAAAAGTATTTTCGTGTATTTTGTGTGCCCGAACATCACGATAAAAATGTTACAATTTAAGTATTACTTAGTCACAATTGTTGCTAAGGAAATATGAGTGAAAGTTAGAAGTTGAAATAGGAGAGTGGTGGAGAGATAGATTAGCTGCTCATACTTGATGCTATTGAAATATCGCTACCCCGAAAGCTCCTGGGGTGGATTAAGCCTAGGTGGCGAAGTTTAAAACGTATACCATTTCTTACGTTCCTGAACGGTAAGATATTAAGTTAAGCCATTAATGTAAGGTAAGAACATTTAATTAATTTAAGTCATGAAAATTTATTTTCACGTTTGGCATTTACGAATTCGAGTTTTTACATTTTACATTATATTCGATTAACCAATTATATTTTCCGTAAATCTATAGCTGTGATACATAAAGCAATGTCTTTTCCTCACCTCCTATCCCAATATGGGTCGAGTAATTGAAATATTTCAAAAATGATACCTTATTTGCTTGGAATCAGTCCCGACTTGCCAACGAGCTCACACATTAGTGATTCCACACGGCAACGTAAATATTAAGTACTACTTAAGTGAAAATTCATAACTTACGGTATTTTCACGACTCGTGCAAGTAAGAAATTTGGAGTAAGTACACCCGAGTCCCAACCCATACAAAGAGTCTTTAAGGTTGCGAAATATAAAATTTCCTCGTTCAAGAAGCCTTTCTTCTTAGGGTTCAAGGCATCCACGTAAAAAAAATTAAATAAAACGGCGAGGGGCACATTCCCTTGTAGACACAACAAAATAATAAATCGAACTAAGGGTTTCATTGTCTTTTGGCTCCAAATAACTTCAGTTGGCTTGAAAAAACTGAAGATTATGATTTTTTAGATCACCCATGAGTTGCACTGAAAATGTTATCAAGATCTATCACAGTCCTAATAGAATAAAAATAAATTGATCGGTGAGAATCATGATAAAACCATTGTATTATTTCCATCCTCAATGAGATTAATACATTTGAGAGACCAGTCTCTAGTGATAGATCTGGAAGATGGCGTAACGTGTGATGAAAAAGATACCGATTCTATTCCATCACTTTCGTAAAAATTTGCCAAGAGACGAAATTTTAAGGAAAGTAGATATCCGGGCGCCTTTTTGGGCGATACTCACTGGTATCACTGTCCTGGGCTTTTTCATCCAGCACAGCGGCTTGAACGATCCACGATGAGTCGTCTCCTGGAAACTGTTGAAATTGTTTTCCCAGTCGTAGGTCAAGAGGCGTTTTTCAAGGGTCATATCCGCCAGCTCTGGTGGGGATTTGATCTTCACTGGACTGGATCCACTGCAAAATAAAGAGGAGAGAAAGATAAAATGAGAAGCGAAGTCGTGAAGCAAAATTTTGTTTTAGAATTATTCCGTATTTCCGTTCTGAATCTGTTCTGTATGAGGTCCTAATACAGAACTTTATCGTCGAGGGCACAAGGACGCCACCGAGAGCAGGAGGAGACAAACTCTTACACTTCATCAGCGTCTACGAAATACCAAGCAAGTCACCACTAGGTACTGTGGCACAGTGTGATTCCACACCAGGTATACAGAACTCGTCTCAGTCCAAACCAGAGCCTCACACGTTCCCCGGACGCTTGGTTTAAACCAGAAAGCAGTCAGGAAAACAATGCGCTGTCATATGAAAGCGTTTGAGGCGTAACTTTGTGGAAGTATTCTACTCCTATATTGGTGAGAATAAAATCTCTAAGTATATTATTATTAATACTTAATGTCATTACCGAGGTGACTATAGTAATGACTCTAAGAGATGAGACCATGATCGGTAGGCAATGAAGTGTGAATATTAACTACAGAGTTTTTATTCTCGCCATTATTGAGAATAGGAGATCAGACCAGATAATGGGCGAGTGCTACGTAGACCAACAGGCTAACACGCATACTGTAGTAAGAAACAACGACTGGCTTTCATTATTAATGCTATGAACAAATAATACTTCAAGGTACACCATCACGTAGAAAAAAAATCATGTAGGACATTTCAAGCGGGGTGAGTTGTTAATTATGATGGTAAGTTACTAAGCGCAAGCACTAAGTCTACTCAACAAAATGAAGGTGGTTTCATTGTGTTGATCTATTGCAACTATTTTGGTCCCTTATTGTACATACGTAAGTGGAAAGAATGAAATTATATATACATCGGTTCTGTAGTCCATTTCCTGTATCTTTTGCCCGTAATGACTTCTGCCGTAATAGGCTGACCCATAGCATAGTAGGTACATTGATCATCCGGCGAAAAATAATCTGACTCAAACTTACGCAAAAGATTTAATCTATATTTTTCCCTTCGATCAGTTATAGGTTCCCTTTCTGATCTTTTTAGCAATACGGTAACAGTGTTAAATTTAGCGTAAAAATTTCTAACAAATATTGCTGCTCTACACTCCATTTGATCTATATCTGAGACAACCCTTACTTCGTAAGGGTCCTGCCTCATCAGCGGCTCCTCAGCGACAGCGATGGCGACATTGAAAAATGCTCGTTGCTCCGACTCAAGGGCTCATCTCAAAGTTGCCACTTCTTGGAGATTCTTAAAATACAACATCAAATCCTTAATCAGGCAGGGCAGGAACAACCGTTTGACTGAGCGGGGAAAGATGGCCGCGTGAAACCGATGAGCTCTTTTAAAAATGAACCGTTTCTTTTATTTTTACGAAACCACAAACGGTTGGGTAGCTCCCTCTTTCTTCTCTCGAGGCGTTCCCTAAACCACGCCCAGATCCCAAATCCGATGATCCAGTAAGACGACTCTGAAGGAGGGAACGTAATGGAAAACAATGGGATGCAAAGCATGAGAACAAAAGCGGGGTATTGTGGATAACGGCGTGGGAGGAGAGAAAGGACGGGGTAATTAGATGGGTGGTTGGGAAGGAAAGATATCTGAAAAATGATGATGCCATGCCGCTGGGGTGAGTTTTGAAACTAACCGGAGTTGGGTGGTGGCGTGAAGAATGTGCGAAGATACTGAATTGTTCGGACTGTGGGGGCCTTAAGAGAGGAGGATTAGCGATATTATGGATCAGAGTCCTCAATGCTTGAGGGGTCCAAAGAAATACAAGAGAAACGCTCTGATGAATGCGTAATTATGACCCAGGAATGATTGATAGGAGTGCTTTTATACAGGCAAATTTACATAGCAACGGGGCTATCAGCAGTATTACCTTCACGTAATAAACCTAAAAGGCCACGAAGGTGCGAATCAAGGTCTGTAAAATATGCAGATTGCCTCAAAGCATGTAAACAATACGTATTCCGATCCGCGCTGCTATTGGCTAGTCTTCCGCGTGACTTCACCGACGTCACGCAACGGCAACATTTTCACCCAGGAAATTTACTTTAGAGAGTTCATATAATTATCATCTTATTGAACGTTGAAACTATTACAAGAATGGTATTACAAAAGAGAAATCGCCAAACTAATTAAGAAATCAGTATTTATGATCCATATTTTGATAAACTTCTATAAGGGCTTGTCTGTAAAGACGTAAATGACGTCACCGCAGAAGCGCTAGCATAAGCCTGGAAGAGAGCCGAAATTTCATCAAATTAAGATATTTGAAGGATATGGTAAATCAACGAGAGCATTATTGCCGATTTTGAATAAGGGACGTGACATTCGTATTAGTTAATTCATTAGTCGATTCTTCTTCGTAAAGGCCCATGGTGTGATTCAGCAACTACTACCAAAGTTAAAAATACACAAATTACTACCGCAATGGTTATAATATAATTTGGATAGTCAAATCTATTGTCATTATTGACTCATTATTCTTAAGTTGGAATTCAAATTTTTCTTGTGAGTTCCCATTCTCAAGAGAAGTTCATATGAAAGGCTCCCAGAAGGATAATAAATATTTTACACAAGGAAAAATTTAATTGGATGGTTAAACATGGGGATACGTTGACCAGAAATCGATTCGTCCTGGCACGTTGTAGTAGCGACAACAATCGGCCAACGAAGTATTATATATGAAAATATCAGCCAGATCTGAGCCATTGCAGAAGAACGTAAACTGGAATCAGATGCAGAATACACAGGGTTGATAGCCTATTTCACAAAAACCAAATACCTAAGTGATTAACTCAGCACCAGAGTCAAGGAGAAAAATGAAAGACCTAGTGGTTGGGAATAAAATATTTCAAGGATTCCCTTACTCTAGATACCCAGAAAACTTGGTTACTAATGAAAATGATATAGGCTGCTGCGTAAAGATGCAAATATTGGCTGGAATTAAAGTGCGTTAACCGTTAACCTACATTGACTTGAAAGCAAGTTAACATCGAAGAATTCCAAATCTCTGATGTTTTAAGTGTTGATACTACCAGCAGTGACAAATGGTGCGGAAACATGGCACTTAACCATGAAAGAAGAGTATACGCTGAGAAATTTGGGAAGGAAAATACTACGGAATATATATGGACCTACCACAAAAATGGTGGTTGCAATATCCGCTATGATGATGAATTATATAAACTTATTATAGAAGGAGATATAAGGAGGTCCATTGAGACTCAGTGACTACTGTGGTTAGGACAGTGGAAGAATGAATGGGACTTCCATTCCCAAGAGAATTTTATACGAAAAATGTATGTACCAAGGAAGAGAGGAAGACCTAGACTGACATGGCTATAAGATGGCTGATGTACGCATAAGATCTCGATCGGATGAAAGTGGAATGCCGGAGGAGGGAAATGGACATCAGAGGGGAGTGGAGGCGGGTTGTGCCGGATTTAAAGCTCACCCCGACTTGTAGCGACGAGAGGAAGGAAGGAAAGAATACCAGGGCTAAGAGACGTATGAACTATCCCGCTACCGAAGAGTCATGAACAACGGCATCTTATGGGCAAGACATTTATTAAAATGATCTCTTCGCTTAAAACTGCTCGGTATCTTTACAGAGATGCTTCTAAAATAGCCTTCATGCTTATACACTCAGCCGTTTCATCCAAAAATGTTTTTGGGGGCAATCACAGAAAATTAAACTGGTCGGATGAGTTGACAAAAATGGCAGGAAAACTTCGAAAATTGCTACGTTTCACATTGTTTTTTTGGTTGCGGACAATTATTAAGGCATAAGGTCGAGAAAAAAACAGGTATTTACGTTTAAGTCGCGCTCAAATTTCAAATTCCGCGCCGTGTACCCAAGTCATAGCAGTGCTTTAATTAGGGCCAAATTTTAAAAATATGATTCTCGCCTCATTCATATTTCTGCTTCCATGGCGATTTTTACTGGATAAACAGATATATTTAGTGAAATGTGGTTCAATATTTTTCCCAACTCTCATCATCATCATCTGTTGTTCTGCCTGCCGGCAGGTCCCGTACACCACTGCTGTCTCCATTCGCTTCTGTCCCGAGCTTCCTTCTTTGTTTCATCATAGCTGATGTTCATCACCTGATCCACCAATTTAATTCTTCTCCTTCCTCTCTTTTTCTTTCCTTCAATTGAACCCTCAAGTGCCACAGTTATACTTTTCCCTCTCATCACATGGCCCAACCAGTTTCCTTTCCTTTTCCTTATTTCCTTTAGGAGCGATCTTCCTTCTTTTATTTTGCTCAAAACCTCTTCATTTCTCATCTTATCTACCCATCTTACTTCTTCCATCCTTCTCCACACCCACATTTCATAAGCTTCTATTCTATTTCTTTCCCTCTTACCTAATGTCCACGCTTCACATCCATGCATGAAAACGCTCCATGAATAACATTTAGCTAGTCTCTTTCTCAGCTCCAGATCCAGGCTTTTATTGCAAAGCAAGTTTTTCTTCTGGCTGAAGGCCTCTTTTGCCATTGCTATCCTTGCTTTTATTTCCGCAATACTTCTCCAGTCGTCGGTCACCATCGTTCCTAGGTACCGGTAGCTTTTAACTTTTCCTATTACACCTTCATTTATTTTCACACTCGTATAATTTTCACAGTTTACTGGGATCACCTTTGTCTTTCCTAGGTTTATCCTCATCCCATATTCCTTCATCCCTTCTTCCAAAACCTTTATCAACCTTTGAAGTGATTGCATATCAGCCGCTAATATCAACATACCATCTGAAAATCTTATACTCTATGAGATGTTATTAAAATGTGCAATGACTCCAGCCACATTATCCACAAATACTTCATATTAGAACGCCTGCAGGCGTCATTTCGACTCCTCCACCCGGAAAATTAGCTCAAACATTTTTATTTTCATTGTCTCAGCCGTTTTATCTCAACTTATTCAAAATGCCGCTATTTACATTGAGTAAAAAGTTGAGACGAATAATTTTCAAAATTAATATAAAATAAAATTTGATCAGTGAAATTAAATATCAGATTTACCAATTACACTCGGGAGGTGTCAAATCGACTCCGTCACACAGTTGGTTTGAATGAAGGCGATTGCTACTCCTGAATTCTATGAATTGCTATACACCGTCGTGGAGAAGTATTTGAGTTCTCCGACCTTGGAGAAAACGGCTGTCGATCAAGAAAATGGTCAATTCAGCAAGCTTTAGTGATTCATTTCATATTGCTTTTCTTTAATTTCTTGAAAAGTGTACCATATCTTAGGAAAAAGACAAAAATGTGCATAAAATGTATCAAGTCCTTGGATATCTTCAATGTAAGAAAAATAACTTTCTTTTAATAGGAGTCGGAGTGACACCTCAAGGGTGTTCTTAGGGGTGACTAAGTGCGGTTGTTCTGGTGTTAATAACGCATGCAGCTTCAACATGTCACCACTTCAAATCAACAAGCCAATATTGATAATGATGCAATACATGTTATCACATGCATATTTTCATAAATGTCACAAAAATCAAATGCTGAAAATGATGGGATGAGTGAAATGAGATATTTAAGAGAGTGAACGATTAAAATTTAAGGATGCAGCATACAGGCCCTTGCAAATGTATCAAATATATCCTTGATACGCTCTCTAACGAAATAAAAATATAAAAATGCAGACAATGGAGAGAAATAGGCGTATAATCAGGGGATTCTGCAAAAATTGTGCACGTATATAAACTACTTACAGAGTTATTCATTGAGTGGAAAAGAGAATAATTACTCCATATTTTGACGTGATCCGAAAACTAAACCGACTTCACTACCGGCGTGTGGAAATGTTTTCTAAAACAAGGAAGCCCTATATCGTACCCGCGCACAACGGACAATAGAAAGCTGCCGAGATTCGGAGCCGGGCCACCGCGGTAGACGGAAAATTAAGTCCTAAACTTCGTGGGAGATTTTTTTCCTCTGGCGCCCTGCACCATGGTGAACTCCGGGACGGGAGAAGTGGAAAATGAGTGCCTCGTGAGTGGGAGACCGCTTAGACCCGAGAGGAAGATGGAAGAAATGCCACGAGGGTATGTGATTTTTTTTTATTTTTTCCACACTCCACTCCATTACTCCTGCTCAAAATATCCCTCACGTGAAGATTCTATAGGGGATCACCCAATGGGTTGAGGGCACCTGGTTGCACGGGGGAAGGGGTAAGAGAGCCGAGGAGGATGCTGGGAGAAGTTAAGAAGACGGGAGGCGGGAGTATTTCTGCAAGTGAAAGAGGTGCCCCTCCCCCATAAAGGATGATTTATGCCTCTTCTTGCTTCGGGGATGCAGAGGGACGGCGACGCTCTCATACCACCTCGGAGTGAACCATGGGAAGCCGGGAGATCGAGGAACCGAACAATGGACAAGCCTCAGTCAGTGGCAGCTGTTTTTTAGAACCAATGCAAAGACTTCTCTCCTTTGGGTCACCTTAAACCCAACTCACCGAGTCTCCTCTCCCCTTTCATCTTTTTCTAGACACCCACCTCCACTTATCCTCCGACGGATTCCTTCCCCGGCTTCCGTCCGGAGGGATCCGGGGAAATCCTCCGGATTTGCCTCCTCCCGTGGTACGGAATAAGAGAGCAAAGGGTTAACACTCCTTCTTGTCGCCGACCCACTCGACCGATCCGCTGATGCCGCAAACGGCATACGGCGATCGCATCGGCGAGGAGCGGCTCAATAATGCAGCCCGCCCCGGCAACGTTTCGACCTGTTCATGCGAGTCGAAATTCCAAATCCACAAAGTATAAACCAAATAGACATGGGCAAAGAATTACGGAAACGCTAGATTGAGCCGTGCGGCCTTGGCACGCTTGAAAGCCTGAAACAAAGAGGACATTTTCTCTCGCAAAATTCCTGACTTTGACAACGGAGTGTTGGCAGCTAGTTCCGCACTCCGTTTCTCTCATCGTAATCTGAGTCAAACGCTACTCTCGTGCAAAGGCGTTCTCTTGCGCCAAAAGAAAAACGCTTTAAGTATGTAGTCCCAATTTTATAAATTGTAGGATTCAAAGATGCGAGTATCTTCACTAAATTGGCAAGAATAAAGAATGTACGTCGCCTGAAGAGTAAAAATGAAGCTCACTTTAGAAAATTACAAGGGATCAACCAAATAAGAGGACATTGTAAGTAAGTGTACCCAATCTGATTACTAGTATTTACGGAAAACTCAAATATATCCTTCAAATTAGATCTTTTCCCAAAAATCTTCATACTAAGAAATTTCATACCGCTATCGACGATTGTAAAGATGACTGAACCAGCGAAATGTGATTGACAAATGTGACTGATAAACTTGAGGAGCCAAAATGACTCCTGGGGAATGGAGTTCAAACATTTATTTAGGATAAAACAAATGAGTCACGGAAAAAAAATTTCAAAGCATATTCAACCTCTAGTAAAGATAGGAAAAGTCAAATATTCCCATAGATGAGGAGAGTTATTGCAAGGCAAATCTAAATTTATCGAAATGGAAAAGTATTCAAAATGATCTTCCTGATATGGTTTTTTTTGTCAACGATTGATGAAGCATCGTGAAAAGTGCGTTAAAACGCGGTACGTCATTTAGAAAATGAACTATGCCCTCATATCCTCCGCTAATTCTGAATCATGCGCATAAAGTGGTGAGTGGTAGAGAAAAATTCTCATACATGCTGGTGCTGTCGAGCCGAAAAAAGCGAGATGGACTCAGCGTCCGAAGACACGGTGTCGTAAGGTAAGTGGCGGACATCAGCGACGCTTCAACTTAAAATAGCAGATGGAAGGTTTCCCAAGGCCAATTTGTAGTGCCTCTGGTCATAAGAAAATGAAATTAACCAATATTATATCTCAAGGCCTTCCTCAGCCATTCTTTTCCTTCCCTAATAATGACCTTGTGCTTAATTCAACCCTTTGCTCGTAAATTTCAGTCATGGATTTGGATGGATTGATAATGAATGCAGCTTAGGACACAATTGGCCCCGGGCTTTTGTGGGGTCCGAAATGGGATGGCAGCTGCCTTAGAATTGCAGATAAATTCTAAATTCTGGCGGCAAATATTCAAAGTATTTACGTCTCAGGTGATCAGAGGACTCTTCATTTAAATTCAGATGACCATTTTCGGCTTCTATATACACTGGGATTTGAAATATCGTCTCTTGAAATTTCTGCCTAAAATAATGGCGATTCTAAATCCGAAAAGACCCCGCGGAATTCTTTAAAATAATATTTTGTGTCCAATCTAATTAAGGCTATGACAATCCATATGCATGAAGCCGTCGGCAAGTTCTATGAGTTTTCATTCACCAAAAAATTACCCAAATTTAACACATTTTAGGTATATTATGAGACTATACATATCAAATGCAAGGGTCCACTATTTATTTCAGAAAAAAGTTGATTGCTGTGAACTGATGACCAAGTTCTCATGAATTCCATTATATTCACCTACATATTTGAAGAACGCTTAAACAGGACGTAACCATAAAGTCCGTAGGATAGCTTATTCTACGAGTTTAAAATAAATTTCCCTAACCACTAACAACCTAACTAGGTGGTTCTGTCCTACGTTTAGAGCGACTCAAGGCATTTGATGCACTCTTACCTTAATATTTGTAACCGAACTCCCCTTGTGTTCACCAAAAAAAGTGGCTGCAAGCTCCTTCATCGCGTTGTTTACTACTAACTCTACATACGATGAAAGATTAAACAACTCGACCTAATATTCCCTAAGAATTTTTAAATGGTATAATCTTGTCAGTGGCGAGAAGAGTGACGAAATTATAATTTTTTACTTTCGAAAACAAAACTCAGGAGGAGCCGCAAAAATGACACTTGTCGATCGCGGTAACCTTCCGTTGTCCGATCAAATTACCCCCCACGCCATATGTGGAGATCCCGAGGCATACAAATCATACACGACGGCTACAAACGCTTCATGGAGTATAAAATCGGAGACGAAAAAGGCTGGGTGGTCTATACGAGCAATAATACTAATAATGAGAGCGTGCTCCCATACGAACATTCCAAGATTATACGGCCGTACATCAAATGCGGAGTGTCCCTCGTCCACAGTCCGCCCTAAGTCGCCGCATAATCTTCTTCCCGAAATGGTAGCAATTACACCGATCCCTAGGCGAGAAATTCAATCTTAAGTGGTCGTTCATTAAGTAAACCGTGCGGGCACGGGGTGAATCGGCATACGGGATTTCCAAGCACAAACGGGCGCTGACCGTGGACGGGGTGGATTGGATGGGTGGGTTTGTGGTAGTCGGGAGGGTGCGCTGCGGACAATGGGGTGGGAAGTGGGCCGGGGGGCAAACAGCGGCTTCGGTGGATTCCCTCTCGGAGCTCGGGCTGCATCGGGAAACGGAGAGAGGGCAGCTGAACCGGCTTTAATATCCCAAGGGTCGCTCGGCCTTTTGAGATAAATGGAGGTCGGAATTAAAACATAAGCCGGGGTTCAAGAAAAAAACTTCATTATGACCATTCAAAATTAAATACTTCCTAAAACTGAGCTCTGAGTGTCCTCTGCTTGAAAAAAGAGAACGAGGTTGAAACTGACGGTGGTAAGCCTCGACAATTTCGTGAAAATTCTAACCGCTCAACGATGCCACGTGCCTATTACTAAATTAAACCACGAACACTGAAGTCTAACAATGAACGTTACTTATCATTGGGTCGCCGCAAGCGCTCACGAGGGCGACATTCTACGGAAGAAAGCTGTTCGACTCGACCGAGACTAAAACTAGGAACCTTTGATATAATATCGCGCCGAGTGCTTGAACCAGTTAAGCTACCCAAGCGTCCTTCCAGGCGGATTTGTGAGGGTGAGGATTATGAGTGCTGGGCATACGGTGTAAGAAATCAGTCCGAAGAACTTAGGAGCACCTGATGCTGAGTCCGAGTGTGGGTTAGAGTGCCGGCCAAGGCGAATGATTTTTTTTACCGTGGAATTTCACTGTCAGATGTAAGGAATATTTCCGAGAAGTCAACATTTTCTTCCTTGGAATCCATGCAACACATATCTGTTATCTAACAACTACTATTTATATGTAGTATTCTTTGCTTTACCATGTAGTAGCTGTATCAATTGACGAGTTACAACGAGAAACACTGAACCTTATTTTTGATCATTTTGACCAAGAGTTATTATCAATCTCATTTTAAGCACCAGAAACTTTTAATATACTTTTACCTGATAGATCCTAATTCAACTTAGCCATGTCGTGAGCCGCTATAAAAAGGTTGACCTAACTTACAATTAAGTCATCCATGAGCGTTTATTATCAGCGACCGTCATCGATTCTCGTCCAGGACAATGAATAGCCATTACCGCTAGCAACAACTCTTTCCTTACACCTTAATCACTGCGTTAACTTACGCAATAATTGTAACGTAAGTTACTTAATGTCACCTACTCTGGCAAGTTTAGTAATGAACCAACTACGCAATCCTAATGCACCGATAACTTATCTACCTGAAATCTTGCACCTACGAATTAAATTAATCCACCGAATTAGTTAAATGCCTCCTTACATGGTGCATGAAAAAGACAATTTCTTCCATAAAATTTATGCAAATCTTTCTTAATTTCGATCATGATTTATATTTGTTTGCATTTAGAGTATGACAAGGTAAGACACTATTAGTAGTCACTTCATGGCTAAGACCACGCGTAAATTCAGATTGTAAAATTTTCACCATAAGACCATGTGTAGATGCAAGTAAACGATTTTATACTGCCAAAGCGTAAATATCGGCTTAATATTTTGCAGGTTCTCTGGCTCTCCTTCGTCCAAATCCGCTCAGAATATCTCATAAATATAAGTCTGCATAGGTGTGGTTTGTGGAACTTACACGGGCCCCTGGAAACTTTTAATTTTCAGTTTCCCTAATCCACCAGCGTATTCTATCTCACTTCTACCACTTTCTTTTAGAATCCCCTGAACCTAATCCCGAAAGAATCTCTATCGCTAAATCAGCGACGGTCAAGCTTTGATCTCTTTTAAAACGCGGCCCCGCTAGACTCTCCGGGATTTAGAAGGCTCTCGCTCGTGGGAGGGTTAAGAAGGATGCGGGGGCCGGGAGGGCGGAAGATGAGCGGAGGGTTGGGAAAAGGGTGTGTGGGTGATGAGCGGCAGATGGGTGAAAGCTCATCCTCAAAAGCCCTTGCCCGCGTTGTTGCAGGCTGGCGGGAATGCGATGGGCAGTGCTGTGGATGGAATGTGCGGCCAAGCGATGGGCGGTGAGGAACTAAAACGGATAAGTTATTCATTTCATTCGACATAGTTTCGCGAGGAGCAATGAAATTATGATCCCTCGCTCGGGTGGGTTGAAAATAAGGTTTCGATCCTTGGGTTTATTTTTAAACCCACGCATGTTTGGACTAGAGGCATCTTCCTCTCTCTACTTCCTCTCTCTACTTCCTCTGGCAGTTGTTTTGTGGGGAGGGACCGGTCAGTAATTGCTTACTTGAGATCCGCCGTCGGTTAAAGCCCCGCTCACAATAACTTAACTCGGCGTAACTTGACTTGATTCGACCCAGCGTCGGACATGAGCCCTTGAGAATAGCATCTGTCAGTTCACAACAAATTAAAGCTGCGTAAATCGACTTGGCGTACCTCTCAATTCCAAGCAATAGTGTGGCCAGCCTCGCTATCGGTATCCGGGTACCAATCGACTGAAACACGCGATATCTCCACCAGCAGCCGTATTGAAAATATGGTTCAGTTTACAAGTCGTCTGCGGGTACGTTAAAGCGAAAATGCACACGGAGAAGTGGATCAAGTTAGTGAACGAATAACCCTTATAAAAACAGCAAATCTTCTATTTCAATTATTCTAAAGTCCAACGTACTATTTTCTATAGATATAAACTTCAACTGAGATGTTTCGAGGGAGCTAAAGACAACTCTCGAAACTCACCCCATCGATAGATTTTATCTATCGATTGTAAGATCGATTTTGATAGTGGTGCGCTGCGATTGGTTAGAAATTTTGCGCTCTGGCTCACTTGCGGAGCTAGAATAAGCTAAATTTCGCCAAAGTAAGTTGTTGTGAACGAGCGCTAACAGCGCCCTTCCCAGGTTAACGGAAAATATACGTCAAAACAAGCCTACCAGCAAACAACAATAACTCCATTTTAATGGCGACCATATCTTCCACAGTAAATGGCCCCTCCCCCCTTTCATTTCGTGCCCACCGAATATGCAATAACCTTTACTCCATCGATAAAATCCCACCCAACCCTCACTAATCCTGCGCACAGTATACTCAGAGCATAAAATGAATAAAAAAACCATAAAAATACCCCAACCCTCCAGACGACCTCCAGAAAATTACAGTTCCAACAATAACCTCTTTATCTACTCCACTCACTCCCCCGGCGTGATATCTCTAAGACGTACCTTCAAAAATCTCTTCACTAGCCCATCCAACGAAGAAAGAAGATGAATCTAGCAATAAAATGGTTTTGGAAATGGAAGCAAACCTTAGGAAGAACAGCTGTTTGATGTTTTATAAAGACATGAAGGGATAAATATAAACATTTCGGCCCACATCTGTGGCCTCCATGGATCAGTTTGAAACAAGCTCATAGAAAGAACAGACATACGCAACTTATGGCAAGGCTACCATATATGCATATATATACCTATACCAAAACAGAGGGGAAGGAAAAATACAACGAAGTATTGAAGACAATGCAGCAATTATTGATGAACCGAAGATGCTAGATCCGGAAGAAAATAAAATAATTAAGATAATTCAGAAAATAGGTAACTATGAAGCACTAGGCAATGGCCATATTGCAGCACCATTTCTCAAAAAATGGCGGAAACTTTTATGAAATAATTTAAGGAAATATGAGCGATATATCATTTTACCTAGAAATGAATTAACTTTTCTCTTTTCAAAGAAAAGTATCTCTCCCTTCTAATGACACCAAAAATTCAACCCCTTACCACATTACTTTCCGAGATATTAGCAGAAAAATTCCAGCCCTTTTACATGGGAAATGGTACGTGTATGCACTCCAGAGAGGCATTATTTACAAAATGAGGAGTTTCTAACACCTAGATATCGTAAAATACTAACAGCGTGTATTTTGTGTTTTCTCAACTACTTTTAAAAATTAATCATATTGTCGCTGCAATAGATTCCTGAGTATCAAAAAAAACCTTCCGTTTTGAAGGAGTTTCAAATGCACCACGCGAAAAAATTGAGTCAAGTTAAAGACTTATTTAGATGTTTTCATTTAATTACTTACCATTTCTGTCATATAAAACTAAATTATTACACCATTAATAATGCAATATTTAATTCGTGTGTCTCACAGTTGGTGAAATTAAAACGTAAACATCGAATATGGTCACTATTATGACTAGGGAACTATCGCTCGGACTACCTTACGTGAGCTCATCATTAAAATATGGGATGAATGAGGATACCTGAAGACTGGAAAGAAGGTGTGGTAATAGCTTGATGTAAGGAAGGCCACAAAATATACAAAATAATATGTAATAGTATTAGGTGCATTATATTACGGAATGTAACATGTAAGTTATTTCCAAGCGTCATTTGCATCTGAATCGCAGTGTATGCTGAGAAGATTATTGGTGATAATCAGTGCGGTTATAGAATGGGCAGATGTACAATGGGTCATTATCTTTACAACGAGAAAGAACTTTCAGAATTATTGTGAATGCGATATTACCCTGCACTGGATGTTTGTGAATTTCAAAATGGCGGGTATGAAAGTCAAAATACAAGTGATACTGGCCAATTTCACAAAATTAGCCATTCCTAAAAAACTGGCGACGCATGTCAGAGTTACAATGGAGGGATGGATTTCTGATATGATAATACATGGCGAGCAAACCGAGGCTTTTAAAATTGAATATCCGATAAGTCAGACTAATACGCTATCAGCAATGTTGTTTAATCATGTTCTGGGAGTTACTCTTAGAAATATACACTGCAGAGGAAATAGAGGTAACAGAATGTCCCTAATAGCAGTATGGACTGATGAAACCATCGTCATAAGAAGGAATAAAGAAATGAATGCAGGAAAATAATGGAAATGGAAAGAGAGCCCTGTTAAATGGGTTTACTTGTAAACGATGAAAAATATATTTTTTTTGCAAGGGGTGAAGATGAAAAATCAAAGTGAACTAAAATTTAATAATTTGCAAATTAAAAATCTGAACACATTAAAATTACTTGCGTCCACCTTGAACGAAAAGAATACAATCTCAGATGAAATTCTGTAAAAAATATCTACAGATAACAGCTGTCTATATGTACTAAAGAAACAACTAAGCTTGAATAGTCACCATTAGCGATAAAAACTAAAAATTCATAAGATTGCTGTCAGACCAGTGTTATCGTTCGGATATGAGACAGATGCTGACAAAGGATAACATAGACAGCCTGGAAATCATCGAAAGGGAAACACTGAGAAGAGTTTTCAAATCAACACAAGGCGGCGGTTTATCAATCAATCGAAATTGCGGTAATAAGCGGCGAATCAAAATAAATGCTAAAGTAAATGAGCCTAGGTAAAAGGCGAAACTATAGTTCGCTTTATAAAATCACGAATTATCCAAAGGCTTGGACATTTTGCGCACATGGCAGATATATGAACTACAAAGAGAATTTTTTTGTGAACACCAGATAAGTAAACTAAGAGGTAAACCCAGGGAAAGATGCAGAGATGATGTCACAGAAGATCTACAAAGAGTCGACATAGTTAATTGGAGAGAACAAAGATGAGAAAGATGAAGATGGGAAATAACTATTGAAGAGCCCGAAACTTATGTAGGGCTGTAGCGACCAAGGAAGAAGATCCTATCCGACGACCTCATTTCCTCAAAACATTTTCCTCACTCCCCCTCCCATACCCTCATACACCATCTGACCTATCCGGCATCTTTAAAACTATCGACCTCCCCTCAAAATCACTTAACCCCGCCAAATCCGTGCCCTACCCCGTTTAATCGCGCAAGATCCACACCTTGCTGTTTTCCCATGAGCCAGCCCCAACCTCAATTTCCTTCCTTCCGAAAATTTCCTTCCATTCCCTCTTCCACCCTAGCACTCTCCCGATACACGCTTAGTATTGGTTAAATACTACTCTGCCAATTTTGTTAATCTATTTACGTAAGACTTACCACTACTCCTCTAAGCATCCGCATCACTGGTAAACGCTATATTAACAACAAAAGATAGTTAATAGAAATCGGTGGTGTAATCTAACGTTGAACAGATAAAATATAGGGGATCGGGTTGGTGTGGTGACTATAGTTGTGGCTAACCACGCGGACGGCCAGGGTTCAAATCCCTGAGGAGGAATATGTATTTCAGAGGAAACCCGATTCCTACTTGAGTGCCTTGTGGAGGGCGCTTAAGTGCAGTATTCCGTCTGTCGGATAAGACGTTAAACTGTGGTCCCCTTTAAAGAATTCAAATGCGATATGGTGCTTTTTGCACAGTTTTTATTTCAGGTCGACCGGTTTCGTCACATAGGCGACATCATCAGGTACAAAGTTTTAAAATGCTGCAGAATATATACAACAATTTGGAAGGGGGAGGGGGGGGGAAAGAAGGTATGGGCTTCCCCCCCCTTCCCGTCACCCTTTTCCTGCTTCTACCCCCACCCACCCCCTTCTAAATTTTTGTATATATTCTGCAGCATTTTAAAACTTTGTACCTGATGATGTCGCCTATGTGACGAAACCGGTCGACCTGAAATAAAAACTGAAAAAAGTACCATATCGCATTTGAATTCTTTAGAATGGATTTTCACAAAGTTAAGCCAGAATTAATCGAGTTTGTGTGGTCCCCTTGGCGCCTTTCGTCAAAAGCAGGCTAATGGTGACGCCGGGTTTCTATCCACCCTTCCTCCCTTACCTGTCCCCTATAGCGCAAATGACCTAAGCTGTCGGTCGCCTCCCCAAAATCCAATCCAATCCAGATAAAATAAAGGGATACATTTCGCCTAGCCGCAAAAAAAGTGATTTCAGTGTCCTCCTTTGATAAAAATTTTCATCAGATATAGCTAACACTCGGAAGTGTCCCAGACACATATGTTAATTCATGAATTAGAAGTCATAGTCATTTATCTATGAATGAAGTCATCAAATCATATAGGGGAAAATAATATTATGTAAATGAGAAAAAATTTCATCATTATAATTATTTTTTGCTCATGATAAACAGTACTGTCGAATAAAATTATTAAAATATAGCTGCGCTTTATTATGCACATTTAACCTATTTACGGCTCCTTGCGCCCTTCGTTAATGGAGGACGCGATTGAAAGTAGAGATCGGGTTTTAACTGAATCCGCCACAGCTGGGCTTTGAACCCGAGTCCTTTGGAATCGGAAGCCACCAGACCACAGCACACGCCGGATTCATCTATTGACAACCTCCGCACGCCAGCCGCGCTCCGTTTAAATGAAACAAAATTGATTCCGAAACCGGTCGAGTTACGGAACGCGTAGTAAATTAAATCTTTTCTTTCAACCGCGGCACCGGAGGGACGATATTTGAGAATTCACTCGGCGCAATATCCGTCGAAAGGGGGCGTTCACATCACGCGACCCCGTTCACGTGCTTTTTACCCTCGCGCAATAAAAACCCATGCATCACCCAAGGGGGGGGAGCGTCATAAAATTCTTCCCTCCTCCGTCCAATCTTCTTCCACTCCACTCCGAACCTCATTCCGCGCTTAAGACGAAGCGAACGAATGCATTGTTACGAGTGCCGTCGAACTTACCGCCGCGCGTGGGTCGTAGCGGAGGGAGGACCAGAGATGCTGCTCTCGAGATTCCTTTGGCCCGATGTCATAAAACTGTGAAGCCGGCCGAATTAAAAAAGAAAAGGAACGCTATACAGTGGAACTGGGAGCGAGCTACGACGCATAATGCTGCACGGATATAAATTTGACCGAGCCCCGCCAGCTATGAATATAAAGTTTCTGAGATCGTATATCTTTTTTATTCTTGTTATAAGGACATTTTAGGGTATTAGTTAGATTTATTACATGCTACTCTTTAATTTATGCACGCTTGGCGAAAGGATAGTATGTATACGGTTCCCTATCTGACCTCAATCTTGGATAGGTACATATCGATGCTCAATTAATAAAAAGCAATCTCCTCACAGATACCTTAACCTGACTAGTTATGTGTCCTGCGATGTGACTGCGATGATTCTCGTATTTGCCAGGACAATCAACTTGAGAATGGAGTATACCTTTGTCATGAATTACCTCTGTACAGAAAAAAAAGCAATATTTATTAAAAAATTTTTCCTATTTGGCTTTTCTATTTGCAAAATGTGCGTCAGAAAATATGTTTCCACTTCCTGTCGTTTGTCTTTTAAGTAATATAAAAAGGCATGAACACTATTGCCAAAAGTGGGATACGAATTAGCAACATATGATTAAGCAGACTATTATGTTGTTTAAATTTATAAATCAGTGCAAAAGTGCAGTGGAAAGACAAAAATGTAAGAAGCAAGATTATTCTGGATGTTTATCGATATAGGTAGAGACCTGAAGAACATCTTCAGAATTCCTTCAACAAGAAGTGAATACAGCCCTTCAAGACAATGCACTTTTAGGAAAGAAAATCGATTTTCACTTACGGCCAAAGTTCCTGGATCCCTAGGGAGTGTAGGACGGTTGGAAGAGATGGAAGACTGTAGCACATGGACAGCTCCATTCGTGGGTAGTAGAGAGCGAACACCAAGCACATCTCTTCACGTGTGGTCAACCCTCCCAGCGTGATTGTGGAACGGTCCATACTGTTGTAGACGCACTCAGCGATCAGGTGGTCGCCCTGTGGAGCACAGTGGAAAATTATATGGATTAAATAATGTTGGGGAAAGAAATTCAGTTCACATCGTAATGGGAAACATGAGGTTCAACCATCACTATCATCATTACGATTCACGGGGTAGAGAGTAAACAGGAATTGGAATCTGGTTCTTGAGGTAACAGGAATGGAGTGAGAAATTTAATTTTAGATGTCCGATGAGATGACTTGTCTCAATAAATTAGCTAGAACGGACACCATAATAACGAATTAATGGGTGATTAATGCATTCATAGACTCCTTTGATTTAATGTCCATAAATTCCTGGCGCTGTAGGTAATACTTTATATTTAAACGCATCAGTGATGTCTTTGATAAATGAAAATCAATAAAATATACATACATACCCATCACGCCGTTCCCTTTCGGGGTAGGCACAGTCAAAATGTTTCACTCATTAACAAATAATTGTACACCTAACTCTGCTTCAATACTTTCCTCCATACTGACCTATCCTTGAAAACCTCTTTTGCCTCATTTACCCCCATACACTGTTTCATACACGCCCTCCTGTTTTTAAAACTCCTAATATTCCTCCTCCTAAGAATTTCCTACACTACATTCAACCACAACTTTCTCGGCCTACCTCTACCTCTCACACCATTCATTCTACTCTCATATATCTGTTTCGACTCTCATCCATTCTCTTAACATGGCCAAACCAACGAATCACACTCCTTTTATACACGTCCATTACTGGAGCATTTAACCCACATTCATTCATGACCCACACATTTCTGACCCTATCCACCCTAGTTTTTCCGCAAATACTCCTCAGATAACACATACCCACGGCGTTTAGTCTACTATTATGTATATTCTGACATACCCATGTTTCACAACCATATAGAAAAGTCTTCGCTACCAATAGTCAAAGTTTCACTACCATATAGCTATAAAAATATACATTTAATTCAAATAAAATACTCAGAGAGTTAAGACCAAAGCACCTTGCTAAAATAAAAAAATTACCAAAGAATAAAGTCAAAATAAAAACAGCAGATTAAGCGTAGATAGACAGGAACATACATTCTTGTAAAAAAATGTCGAATTTTTCTCATGGCAATTTATAAAAAAAATACGGTCTTGTATTATTTCTTTATTTTCAGGTATAAACTGTATCCGCTCCAACCTTTGAAGATTAAAAATAAAAATGAAGGAATGCGCAATTTAAAATGGAATAATTCTGCTCACAAAGCTAGTCTATAGATATGGAGCCAAAGCATATTAAATCATACAAAACTGTTTTACAAGCTACAGGTTAAGGTAAGTGAATTTTGAATTAAAACACAAAGCAGTAAAAATATTCCAACATGGCTGGTGAATTTTTCTGAATAAATTGCCATGAGAAAAATTCGACCTGGGCCGGGAATCGAACTACGGATCTTTGATTTACTGTAACCATGCGCACACCACTATGCTATCCAGACTTCCTACTTCCCTTGGCAATTTTTGTTGGATGCAAGGCAACTAGATGTTAGGCCCTTGCGGTCCATCGAAGATGGCAACGCAAAGGAGAAGAGGGCTTCGAAGAAGCCACAACCAAGAGACATTATCCTTCACCAGCACATTTGCCGTGCTTAGCCATTTGAAAATATTCAAACATGGCGGGTGAATTTTTCTGAATAAATTGCCATGAGAAAAATTAGCATAGTGATCTGCGCATTGGTCCGGTAAACCAAAGGTCCGTGGTTTGATTCCCGATCCAGGCCGAATTTTTCTCATGGCAATTTATTCAGAAAAGTAGTAAAAGATAAAATAATGACACATAAAAATGACAAAAGGAAAAGACACCATTCTTAACAAAGGATAAAGCCAATACAAAAATACAAATAGTACCGCGGATTAGTGCAAATTTATCACGAAAAAGAGCTCACGGCATTGATGTCATTATTTGTCAGGAAAAAATTTGCAATGATCCCTTCCTCGTATAGTTCAAACTTTAAAAAAGACGAAATATGAACTGCCAAATTAAAAAAAAAATGTCAATAGTATATTAGTCTCACAAAAATCATTCTATGCACCCGCCAATGTTACGAGGGAAAGGAGTGCTTATAGTATCATAATTTTACCCGTGCTTCGTAAAAAAATGTCAGGAATTTCACCGCTGACTTCAGTGGACTGTCGAGCGCAGGTTTCAGCCAAATCGAGGTATAGAGGCATGGCAGGAAATGTGCGTGTCTTATGATAGGGTACAATCGCATAGGATAGAAATTTCGATAGTCGATATATACCTTCCGACAGATTGTCTCTGGCTCCCGAGACGGGAAGCAAGGGTCGAAATAATAAATACTCACCGGGTAGACTTTCACTGGGCTTCTCAACTTCCGGTATTCTTGGTAATTGTAATCATAATTGTTATCCACGGTGATTGGTGGATGCTCCTCGCCGTCTCGGATCAGCCGGAAGTTTATTTTTCTTCCTGAAATGGTCAGAATGAGAGAGGAACTTAGAAATCGGAAAACATGAGAGGAAAGCCGGTCGGATGTGACATTACGCCAAAAAAATGAAAGCAGTGATGACAGCTATCAGGGAATATATATATATATATATATATATATATATATATAATATATATATATATGTATCTCTTGGGGTAAAAGATAGCAAAGAATGGTATAAGAATAAGCTGCAATGAGGAACATCCACATAGTAGGAATCTTTCTAGCGCGATGAAATCACGTGATTGTTTCTTGACGTTTACAATTCCATTCGACGATAGAAGTTAATAATCGATACGGCCTTCTCACAGAGCACCATCGAAGCGAATAAGAAGCGGTGGTCTTGTTTGTCGCTCCAGCACTAATTAGCAATACTAGCTGACCCGTGCGAATATATCGCACAGTATGCAGTTTCTTCCTTCTTTCCTCCTGTTCTTCTACCTGTCGAATATTTATACAGTATGCAGCTTTCTTCCGTCTTCTTCCTGTTTCTTCCTTCTTCCTTCCTGTTCTTCTACCTGTCGAATATTTCGCACAGTATGCAGCTTCTTCTTTCTTTCTTCCTGTTCTTTTAACTGTTTCTTCCCATGGACAATTATATGTTATTTATGTTTGTGTTAGAGATACATAACGTAAACGTAATCAATAATAATAACATGTCTTTCGAGCGAATTTAGGACTGTTTTCCTCTCTTAAAATTAACTCATTAGACGAACACAAACATCCACGTCCTGGGCAGTGAATAATCTACCCAGGTGGGATTCAAACCCGCGACCCTCGGGTTATCAGGCGAGGGCTTTACCACGCCGACACCGGGGTCGACGGTAAAAGTAAACGGTAAAGGGTCACACTGATTGCATGTAGAATGTAAACAATCTAACTCAACGATGTGTTAATAGATGGCGCCTCCTACAGTCTTTTAAGCACGTAACCGTAGCCAACATATTAGTTGATTATATGGTAAACAGATGGCACTGTACCGTTTTTAACATAAACTTTAATTTAAAACCATTTGTCAATTTTTGTCAATAGCGGGGAACATAAGCTTTAAATAATGTTTTAATCATTAATTTTGATGAAGATTCATGGGAGTTATGGCGTTACGACAAAAATACACCTTTGAAAAATAATATATATGATTGTGGCGTCCTAATCTGAAGAAAGAGCGATTATTACAGAGTAATAAATTGTGCGGCATTTATGCCTCATTGGACGGATAGAGGTGAGCAACACCCTTCCAGCTACATTCTGTAACAGTACTTTAAAATTAATATACTTGCGTACATACTATTCATGTACGATAATTCCACGAAATATTTTTTACTGCCTAAGCTCGTCTGTCATTCCTTGCGAAATAAAGAAAAAACAAAAACCGTCGTCTAGAGATTTTCCCCTTCGTCAAGAGAGCGTTCTATTCTTCAGGCCCGCTCACACAGACTGCTGATTTTCCACACAAATCCGTCAAAAGGCGACCGAGGAAACGCGAAATTGGACTCCTCGCTGCTCTCCACAGAATATCCACAAAGAGCACGAGATAATTGCCGACCCGCACCTACACGTTCGATACAAGGTTTCGGATTTAGGAGTCCCACTGGACAAGCGGAACCCCGCGATGATCCTCTATAGTCCCCTCCACCAAACTCCCCCGCCCATTAATCCCCTCGGGCGTAATGGAGAGTATCGACGACAACCGCGAAGGTTCGCCTTGCGTCACGGGAGACGCGGATCCACACTTAGCATTTGGCGCCGACGGGAAAAACGGCTCAATTCACATTGAGGAGTGTTTGGAGCGATTTTCGCTCGTGTAAAGATTTGCGTGGAACTTTGTATTCTTGTTCTCCTTCTGGTGATATATTTAAATCAAAGTCATACAAACTGCATCATACCCATGGATTTGGTTGGCTATGCAATGCTATTTTAACTCATAGCCTTACGGCATATGTCATATATTTCGTAAACAATTAAATTTACACGTACAAAGATTTTCTTTTGAAAAACGACAAAATATATTTATAACTATTACACTTTTTGCTGAGAAAAATAAAGATGTCACCCCGAGTCAAATGTTCAATCACAATGTGAAATGAAAGCTGTAACTTAGTATTTCCACATAAAGTTTATTAACTACCTAGGTTTCGACTTATGAATTCATCTTCAGGAAGATGACTCCATAAGTCTAAACCTAGGTCGTTAATAAAATATATGTGAAATTACTAAGTTACCACTTTCATTTCAGGAAGATGACACTATAAGTCGAAATATGGGTCGTTAGTAAGCTTTATGTGGAATTACTAAGTTACAGCTTTCATTTCACAATGTTAGGCAAGTTCCACAAAGTTCCGCCTGAGACAACCATTCAAAACATGTTTATCGGTAAGTTCGTCTACATTTCGAATACCGTGCCGAAAACTGTTTTAATTATGAAAAAAAAATAAAGACAATCCTTATATCATTTCCATTTCTCCTTATACGGTGAGTTCCAACGCATAATCAGATACGCTTTACTGAAATATGGCCCAAGAATTATTTATCAACATAGCAAACATATTATTAACATATGCTCTCAACGGCCCACGATTTCCGCTCAACTCGGCTTTAACCCCTTATGTTCGCACGGTCGTACAAAAACTTGTCCCCGCACTCCGTGCGAATGTTAAACGCTAATTACATCCCGCCGCTGATCGAAAGAGCTCGGTCAGAAATGAACGTCTTTGAGGTCTTTGAACGTCTAAAATGTCTTTGAGGAAGTATGAACGAGTTCAACACGCAGCTTTATAGCACGCGGCGTGTACGTCGCAATAATTCAATTACATAGGCATGGACATATTTACTTCTGAACGCAAAATAATAAACTTACCATTGTGATAGTTGTCATTAAAAATATCAGGATGCAATACAAATCTAAATGTTTGAAACAAATATATTTAATCAAAATCTTGAGAAAATGTCGGATACTGCGCAGAAAATTATACTCGTAACATGCTTTAATTAAGGAAAAATTTATTTAAAACTCTTTTCTTGCTTCATTTACATCACTTCAAGCTCGTTGAGCCCCAGCGTACGATCCAATGAACTTGAAGAAATGGGGTCCCTGAATATTTGTTTTTACTCATGCAAAAATTATTTCAAAGTGCGCTCCATAACGAACGATTATCACTCCAGCCACCACAATCAGACCTTCAAGTTCTTTTAAGGTTAAAATTTTCGTCTCTCTTAATTAAATATTTTTGACTACGGAAATGTCATCTCTGGCGTCGGAATGAGCGTGATTAAAAGCTTTTGGCACACGGCGGCGGATTCCTTACGGGTGGATGGGTAGTGGTGACGGCTGACGCCATATGCTGGATTGGCTTGGTTCCACGACCAATGGGGCTTCGTGAAGGATGGAGCATAAAGTGGGTATAAAAAGCATGCCGTAGTTGCTGGGTAAACATCCCCAAAAAGCGTTCCTTCTCCCATAACCCAGTGTGAAGAAATAAGGGCGCTCTTTATCACTTCCATGCACGGCTTTATGGCACTCAATTCCAAAAGTGAAGCCTTACACATCATTCTGTGGTAGCGAATAAGATATTTACAATGACGATTTTGTGAAAATGAAAAAAGAATTCATCACCGAAGAGGAAAATGAAAAATTTACGGGAGTAGAAATCTCATACAGGATATGCAATAAACAAGGCTCTTTAGATGAAAATTGAACTTTTTTTACACTTTCTCTTCTGGGGATGGTGAGACAAATAGAGATCTATACCCTTCCGTAGAATTCATTGGCAATTTCAATTGTAATAATAATGCATACAGAAAACAAACAATCGATTTTATAATCGATGCCCTAGTTTCAAATGAAAGCTACCCAAATATTACATTAAGCCACCCCTCTTAATCTCCAATAATTAGTCATTGTAATAATAAGGGGATAGAGATCAAGTCTGCGAAATACGTCGTGCTGAAATCCCAAGATTCTTGCAAAACTGGTGGGTATTTGCATGTATTGAAATAAAGAAACTTACCATTTTCCTAACTAAGAATATGTTACACAAAAATATATCCAAAATAATTCTATGAAAAGTTGCACGTTTCATTCTTTCAAACTACCTTAGAGGGATGGCGTGCACTCTTGATTTTAAGTCCGCAGACTGAACAGTGGAGGACATATATACTCCCTAGAGAGGAAAATGTCAATTGGCCGGGCACAGACGGCACGAGAGCAAACGTGGATTACCCACCTCGAAGGAAAGCCGAGCCAGGATTCAAAAGAACGCCATACCCTTCCACCAAGTTCACCCTCGAGCATTATGAACACGAGAAAAGGGGAAATGAACAGACTCACCGATGAGATGCGTGTGCAAGTTGACGGCGAAAATGTTGATTCCGTTGGGCGGAATAGCTTGGCGCGTGCAGTCACCGATGCAGTGGCCCTCGGAAACGACTGCCGGCTGTCTCGGCGGGATTATGTGCTTCCAGTTGGGTTCTAGGCCCACCGAGAGGACGCCGGCATCGTGGCGTCTCAGTATGGGCGTGTGATAGATGCGAATCCCGGAAGAGTCCTGAACACCCGAGTCCTGTGACGGGTTGTTGTAGTGTGTTTCCATCATATAGTATAGAGGCCCGGAGTGAGGGTCCAAGGGATAGCCAGCGTCCACCGGGAACGTGAAACCCTGCGGAAGGAGAAAGAAAATAAATCCCATGAATGGAGCGGACAGTTCGCAGCGGAACATATATAGAGATATATCTCATTAATTAAAGCAAGATTAAGAACAAGCGGTTATTTGGGTGGAGAAAACGATTTCCTCCGCCAGAAAGAAGAGATAAATGCTCAAGGCGGGGTGATATTGCCCAATCTAGGAATAACAAAATCAGTAGGCTGCGACTAAGAGGCTCCTTTATTCATCACACAGGGAAATACAATAAATATTCTATCGCAGAATCCACAGATAAAGATTTATATAAAGATACATTGCAATTCAAGTTTCATTCTTTCAAACTTTTATTTATGTAAGGATATATTGCAATGCAATCTTTATCTGTGCACAATATGATTGCATACAAAAAGCCATGATAGTTCAAATATAAAAGGAAGAGAGAGTGAACTCCTACAAAAAGAGTTAACATGAGCATTTTCGTCAAACATTGGCTTTTGCAAAAGTAAAACAACGAGAGTTCACTTTACGAGTATAAATAGAAGAGGGATTTTATCGCGAAGATTGTTAAAAAACCGAATTCATAACCCTCAGGTCTCGATAACTCCCTTCCTAAACAATATATTTTATCTGCTAGCAGATTAAGCCGAAATGAGCAGATGATATCAAATAATGCACGACTAGAAAAGTAAATTACATAAGCTGCTAATCCATTTCCCACGGGAATCACTCCCCTTTAATACCACAAACATTGATTGAAAACTATATCTAATTGAATGCACTTCAACTCTCTTTTTTAATGACAAAATGAATTAATTGAATGGGTAAATTTGCATCTATGTGTAATATGAAATGTCATTTGAATATTTAAATAAACAAAATGTATAAAATGTCGATGTTACATGTTTCAAAAATTCCTCTAATTGGCAAAAAGCCATTAGTAAAGTACAAGCTTCCATCAAGAAAAATATTTACCAATCATTTAATTACCTTTTGTGAGATATGGTCTAAATACCCAGTATGTGTACGCAAATTGAGTAAATGAAATTTGATACTCTAATAATTCACTCAAGCTAATACCACCTTAGTTTCCCTCAGCATGTGTATTCTGTACGAAAAACAATAACTTGAAGGCAGAACCAGAAAGACCATGGCAATTACCCGATTTGCCTAGTGAATTTACTATGAATATGAGGTCCCGGTGCATTATACCATTTACAAAGTAGGGCCAATTGTTTAAATAATGGCTCTAAGTTCGAATTCCGACGATGGATTTTCTGACACGGCGATAGAGAATTATGTACAACTATCAACGAAGCTAAGCGTTGAGTTATTCATAGAATAACCAAGGACATTTTTGGTATATCCCACCCCGTCTTGGGTGAATTATTTTGTTTTAAACACTGACGTGGAATGAGATGAAAATATTATCTTGACTCAAAAAGTGATGAGAGGGCAGTCATTTAACGGTTGTCACCAAGGACGGGGATATGGAGGATAGCTTTATGGGAGTCCCTATTCCGACAGAGGGTGGAGGAGGGGCAAAGAATTTTGAGGAGGAGGAGGCATGGGAATGTAGTCGCCTCACGATAGCGATCACTTTTACGACCGCAGAGGAGGAGTGGGAGGCCTGAGGAGGAGGGGAAGATATGCAGGGTCCACGAGTTCAAGAGTTTCAGCCGAGGAGATGGCCGCGAGAGGGGCATTAGTCTCGGAGTCATGCCGTACCTCCTCCTCCCGTCTTATCTTCAGCGGGGAAAGGGAATTAGTGCTTGGGGAAAACGATAGCGGGGCGGATTTAAATCCCACTCCGATGACTAGAAAGGACGGGGGGTCAGCACTGGGACGACCAACCGAAAGATGGTAGCTGTCGTGGAACCTGTTAAGCTTCCTCTGGCTTTTGAATGAACTCTTTTGACTTCTTCCCGATGGGACGCAGTTGGGTTACCGTTGAGGAAAAGATTGTTCCATCTTTTTTATTCCCTAAAAATATATTCCGTGCTGTACCGACTGTTTTCAAACTCTACTCCTCGCTTCATAGAGTGAATTAGAACTCCTTGAAAGAACTGCATTAAACATGAAAAAGTTTTCTCCCGTTTTCTCAAAAAAACGTGGTGAAAAATAAATATGATTATGATTATTAGGGGAGTTCACGACTTTTTAGCCTATCCAAAAAAATCCTCTGGTAGAGATTTGTTTTTCACCCGCAAAGTAATACCTTTTCCGAGGAATGGCATATGAAAATTTGAAAGCATATTTTCACCCAGGTTAATTTGTAAGTGATCTCTAAGAACAGAAGCCGAAACAACACCTGACCGACTGTGCGCAAAGAGCTACTGAGAGAAGGGATGTACCCACGCTTTGACCAGAATTTGTCCGAATTGACCCTCCATGGCTCGTCGACTCGAGGACGTACTCCGGCAGACCGCACGGCGTTAACCCTGAAAGGGAGCCAGGGAGATACCTAATCCCAATTTTTTGGGCAACGGGCTCTTCTGGTTCTCAAAGATGTGCGGTAGGTTCTTTCGCGAAAGCGAGACCGACGGCTACTCGTCTCAGTTGTTTGGGTAACTAAACTAATACGAGAACTTCGGGGAGGCGGAGGCCCAATTGAGGTCCTTTTAACCTCAATCCGCCTCATTGGTGTCGGCCTCGACGTGGCTGTGGCTCGCTTACTTTCTCTTCCCGTGCCTGTCCCCTTCTCCCACTACTATCCACGCTCGGATATAAGCGAAAGCTTCCTGCCGAGCCGGAGGTAGTTACCCCGCGGGTGTAGATACCCGAAACCGCTCTACGCAAAGAGCGAGACGCTTCATTTGTCATTGCACTTGGAGATTGAACAAAATTACAGATGGTTCTAATCACGTGATGATTATTTATGGTGTAAGCTAAAACACAAAATGAAATCAAATGGCAAGTATAAATAACACCAACCATTCTGCAAGAATGATATAAATTCTTCCTATTGAAATATTTTCTACCTGAGGAATTAATTAATCCACTGCTTGAGGAACTGTACCAAAATTGTTCACATCATAACTTTGATGATTTTTATAGACCGGCACGCTAAAGAGGCCTTATATAATTCGGGTCGTAAAGGTAAACCTAACATAAAAGTTAGTTCAGTCATAAACAAAAGAAATATTGCGGTTTTACGACGACAATAAGGGATATCGCTGATTTTTGGGACCACCAGAGGGTGACGTCTCAATTTAAACAAGCCTTTTCGCATCCTGGTATTATGAGTAAAGTTTACCAAAATTGGAAGTCTTAAGCTGAGGTAACAAGCTTCTTTCGTGGCATCAATTACACTAAATCATAACAACTCGTCACCAAAGTTTAGATGACTACAAGATACAAAGCCGAAGGCTTGCTGTTTTGATGATCACCATCAAAGTCTCAGTTTGGCTTATATCTCCTGATCGCCTCAATGCACATCCATATTATTCTTTTGAATGCCCACTACGGGTAATTTGAATGGTCCCAATAGATGAATTGCAATACCATTTTTATATTTTTCAAAGCCATGTTCTGAATTAAAAATTCACGAACCCCCTGGATATTCAGAATATAATTATCCAGGCATCAACTTATAGACAAAGGGAAACTGCAAAAAAAGTAGTTCATCTACAGACCCTAGCGTGGACTCATTTGTCTAGTATAAAAAGCTCTACATTTTAGCATGCATTTTTTTAAATTTACACTTTGCATGCTATGTTGCAAATATCTTATCGTGCAACAGTTCATTGCGTAGGTATATTTATCCTTTTTATTTTCATCATTGGGGGACCTAGATCTGATTCATAGTTTTTCGTAGAAACGCTGAAAACCACTTTTTGGCATGTGTCCGAGGTTCATAAAAAACCAAAGAAAAATGTCGGGCGGGATTTTTTCGTTTACTTGCATCCACATCTAGTTTCTTAGATGATGCATATATCACTCGCAAGAATAAACTTATGTTACGTCCAAATGCCATAATTGGGCTACCGACAAGATTTTCAAGACAGCAATTGCATCCTGTGTTGTCTGAAGAATCTGATGGAAAGCCATCGATAGGAGGAAAAGTAAGATATCCCAGATTTGGGACGCTAGAATGACTCTTTTAAAACCCATCAATCATAAGTTAGAATTCCCAAACAAATCATTTAACCACTGGATTAATATCATCAATGAATGACCCATTAGAATACTTTTCTCGTTTTTGTCGTTTCAAAACGTAAATTTTATACATGTTATTGTCCTTATGACGTTCAAACATAATCAAACCGGTATTTGTACCTTAAAATACTCCTATTTCCATCTAGCGCAGGGTGGTTCAGTGTAGAGAGTTAAAAAAGTGATTTATTCTTTAACTTTATTCGGAGGGAGGAGGTTGGCACTGCCCCCCGGAGTGTGAGCAAGGTCTTGTTGAAGAGCCGAAAGGAGAGTGAGGTCTGTTAGCCGGTTGGGCTGGCATCGGATGATGGTCCTGCCGAGGCCGGGCGAAGAGTTATGACGGAGCCGCGACCAAGGAGGACGAGGATGAGAAGGAGATGCAGTGGGTGAGATTTCGAGGAAGAAGAGGAGGAGACTGTCTTTAGAAGTAATCCACAGCGTCTGAGCGTCGCGTTGACTTGACGTATTTAGGCGGGGTTCAGTTAACCATCGCCTAATCCAAACAGAGACCTTCTTGTGAGCTTAATAACAATAATTAAGCTGAGGGCAAAATAAGCGAGTGATAAGCGATACGAAATAAGGTGAAACCGATTCCATGAGTTTTAAATAAATCAGAGAAAGCCGGGTAACTGAGACTGCCCACCAACAAAATCAGAATTACAGCAATAGGCACACTTTATCACGAATTGTTTTTATTGTAACAAAATCACTTTCAAATTTAAAGTTGTGAAAGTAATAACGCAATATCTTCATCATTTTACTTTTTTCTCTCTCTTATCGAACCTTACGTAAATCTTTTTACGGTGAAAATGGAGCTCGGATAGTAAAATAATTTCCATGAATTACTTAAAATTGCCAAAAAGAGCCAGAGTTCCAACTTCTGTCAAGCATTTTCATTATTTTGCGAGCATTTATTGACCATCTGGGTCCTCAAATCAGTCAAAAGTAATCCCAAGAGTCAATATTGGCCACAAATACAATAATTTGACCCCTCTAGCAAGTACTTAAAGCTTTTAAGCTTAGAGAACTGAGTTTTCTCACGACTGCTCAGAACCTGTGTCTATCCTAAAGCTACCACTTCCAGCTAGAAATGGACGCTGTGTCGGCTAGTGTAGTCGGCTGCGGCCCTTTAGGGCCCGCCGCCGTCGGGGTAACAAGTACGTCGCGACGCTGACGGTAATTTTAGCAGCGGCAGCGCGGCGTGGATATAGATACTAACGGTCAAAATTGAAAAAGTACGGACAAATTATCCGACCAGTTGCGTTTTGAAACGATTTCCGTAACCACACGATTTCGTCTCGTCATCCTTTCCTCTTCCCTCCCCATTCGTTTGAAGCTAGAGAGTCGATCGTCATTCGGCGGGACTGACTACCACAGATCATCGTTTTTTTTAGGTCTTTGAACTCGTGGGCGTAACGCATCTGCACCGAGGGGGCCATTCTCGAAACCGCTCGACCTCTGAGGCAGTCGTGCACGCGCGCGATGGGGTCCATAGAGCTATCAATAGGGCATTTATATATCTGTGGCACGATCAAGTAGAATAATAACCCTGGTCGAGCGGAAAATGCTACGCTGGAGTTAAAAAAACCGTCGAATGCGACTTAGCGCGAAAGAGAGGATGAATGCTTACAACGCCGAAAAGACGTACTCCTCGAGTGCAAAAACAACGCCGATTTCAAACAATATCAGCTGTTCTTGTACTACAAAGTGATGCAATTTAATCTCATGATTTACAATATAACAGAAAATTATCTTCGAAAGCCATTCGACCTTACCTTTTCACGATCTAAACTAATCTTTCCACGCCATCCGATGTACAGTTACGTCCCTGAATTTCTTGGCTTTGACATAATTTCAACGACTGAAATAATTCGAACTGCTGACGCTGGTATTTTTATTATGATATATCTATTTTTATACGTGAATATACACATAGAGAAGCCTTTATTTGGGTCATTAGTATGTTAAGAATTAAGCTACATTTGCACCAATTATTTATTTAATACTTCAATTGACAATTGAAAAATCGTCTCTTTTTTCCTCATTTTAGATATCATCACTTAACATTTTGCTGGCCGACTAGAATCACTTTCCACATTGAGGAAAGCTTTACCCTTTATCCTAAACAAACATACTCCTTGACATCTGTTTCAGATATGTCCGACTTAAGGCTTTGGAAGGCCGACAGAATTAATGCTTCTTTCGGTAGCGAGCGGGGTCTTTTATGGTTTGGCCCCACAATGCAGGCCTTTCATGGGTGAAGAGGTCCAATAAGAAGAGAAAAATTTTTCTTTAGCCTAGGAATGAAAGCGATGGCTAAAGCTGATGTTGATTACATTTATTTCATGTTTCATAATAAAACATAAAGCATATAACATAATAAAACTCTATTATCGAATTTCAAACATTGATTTAGGTAAGCCTCCGAAAGCATTGTGTTTGGTAAGATGATGTGCATAATAATTAAGAGGAGCAAAGTGAAGTTTAACAAATCACGAGATAACTGAGATTATAAAAAATTCGTCAGTGCGAGACATAGTCAACATTGGTACAGATCTGAAGAAGAACTTGGCTCGGATTATGAACTGCTAGTGCCATTAGAACAATGTGATAATTTGACAACGGTTATAGTATTTTCCGTAGGGAGGGTAAAGCGCAATTTATGAAATAAAATAGCGAAATAAGTTTAGCCAAGTAAGCAGTAATTAACAATTGAGTAAGACAAGAATACAGACTCTCACCAGCAATATGCAACGTGTACATAGATTAGGCGTTTAGAAAAGCACAAGAAATTGGACTGAACGGAAATAAGATTATTGGAGAATAAAGAAATATGCTCCGCTTCCTAGACGATATCGTAGTCATGACAGGAAATTGCGATGATCCTCAAAGTTCACTAAACGCAATCAACAAGATTCTCCAAGAATAATACATGAAAATAAATAAGAAGTAGGCTAAAATCCCAGTACGCGGAAGAGAGAAGCTGAATACAGAAGTCACACTGAGAGGAGAGAAATTTGAGCAAGTGAATTCCTTCACCGACCACGAAAGTATCTCACTTGGGACGGACGTGTGGGTGGGTAGGTGGATGGGTGGGAAAGAAGTGCAATGGACATCCAGCGAAGAACAACTCAAGCTAGGAAAGCGTCAATGGTGAAAAAACAACTCTGATACAAGATGATAGGACTACAAACGAGGAAACAGTATGTAAAAACAATCGTGTCGAGTGTGGCACTCTGTGAATCGAATGGATGGGCCATTGTAAAAGCTGACTGGAATAGACTAGAAGCCCTAGAAACATGTTGCTGGAGGATGATTATGAAGATAAAATGGACTGACAATATAAGAAATGAGTTAATAGAATATTAGAGGGGAAATGGACCATGTGGAACACTACACAGAGAAGAAGACCCAGATGGATTGGACAAACCCTGAGAAAATGAATTTGTAAGAACGTATTTGAAGGTGAAATAGAGGGAAAAGTCCCCAAATGGAGACCCAGGAATAAGTTCATTGACCAAATTAAGAGGAAATTACATCGGAAGAGCTCTGAGGAAGTCCGGGAACTAGAATTAGATGGAGAAGGGTTGAGGGCTGCAGTCAACCGATCATAGGATTGAACGACCAATGATGATGCTGAGTGTAAGTAGTGGTTAAGAGAAATTCAAAAAGCTATCTAAAGGCCACTTTACACGATACATTTTTTTGTAGAAACGAATGCATGAACTCTATCATGTGGAAAATTGCACCGTGTAAAGCGGTATGTTGCGTGATTTTCTGAATGACTTTAGCGGGAATTTGAACTAGCTCTAATTCCATTGTACACTACATGTTACATTCGTTTGTGCAACAAGATGTACCGTGTAAAGCGGCCTTAATACAAATGAGAGGAGTCAAGAAGTGAAAGATGAGTTTTTAGCTTTTTCAAAAATTATTGACTTTGATATGATTGAAATGATGGTGCATTGCATTAATCAGGCAATTTACAAAGAACGCTCTAATCACGCTTAGTCTAGGTAAAGAGATATGAAAGATACGATTAGACGTTTAAAATGTTAACATAGAGATTCTCCACAAAATTGCAGAAGAGTATATTTTTAAAAAACTTGCAAAAATACAAATAATAAATCACTTGAAAGAAAGAATGAAACCGATTCTACTGTCAACCCTAGAGACAATAATTTAAAGACGCTGGTACCACGTCTCAGAAACGAAGACATGGAGGGAATGTGGGAAACAGCTGACATAAAGCACTTGAACCATGGGGGGAGGAAAGTCAGAGAGCGTTGCGCTAAGTGTGAATGCAGCTAAAACTACAACACGATGCTAAAACGTGGCATATACACAAAGTATATTAGTAATAATCACGCTACTACCATTACATATACATGTGTAGACTGTATGTTGAACTATGATAATATCAGTAAATATGGTTGTGTGCTCATTTAAAATAATATTTTTTCATTTGAGCATACACGAAAAAGATTTTTTAAAATTTTAATGTTATTCGTAGAAGTAAATTCTATATAAGAAAGCATGAAGAAATGTGTTATCTTAGGTATATAAAAATTAATTTTTCATCATGTAGCTGACGGCGCACAGAGAATGCCACGCGATCACTTAAGTGGACGAGATGGCACCTAGTTAAACATGCAAATGAAATATCTCGAGAATTTTTATTACTAACCTCTTCTTATATAGTACTAACAGGCAGTTAGCCTGCTCACTCTGTGAGCAGTGGTGTGTACATGCAGGGGGTAAGTGTCCTAGTCTAAAAATAGCTCCTTGGTGAAAGTTTTTTTTTCACTGTCCTCCTTTGTTGTTTTTAAAGCTATTTGAATAGGAGAGCACTGTGGGTTTCTTTTGTTTCAACCTTAACACTCTTCCACTCTTCCGATCTCCCTTTTGGCCTTTATCCGTTGTCACAGTGTTTCCCAGCATCTGGTTGTTGCAACCACAACCCAAAAGTATAACTTACACTTTTGCACGGATGGCAACCTAACACCCCCGCCACACGCCCAAGCAGCCGCTCTTTTGGATCTTATTTAAACTAACTAAATACGCTCCTTTTAAATCATGTCCCCGTTTCATCTCCAAATAACTTACACCTTTGCATGGCTGGTGACCTAACAACCCATGCCACACGCCCAATAAAAATCCAAAACTACTACCAAATCATGAGAACAGAGTTTCCACATTCAACGCACCAAACCTTACTCTTCTAGCACAAAAACTGATAGAGAAAGAAACAAAATGGATACAGTATGACTGACACGCTACAAAATTAATATATATAGATACGCACCAAATTTATCGCTCTGCTATGCCGGCGGCGGCGGCGGCTGATTTTTCTCCTTACGCCGCCGCGGACCAAAATCTAGATGGCACCCATCTCAACACGCAACAGTCTCATTTGATCAAGAGAGACATTAATTGTACACACTGTTCAAGCTTACAGGGACCCTTTTGTTCCCTTATGTATACACGAGCAGTTGGAAAATCTCCGCCAAAGATGCGCGTCACGCGAGGAATTGTATATTTATATAGCTCGCAACTTCTAATTTTCCAATCCCCAACGGATACAAGAAACGAGGTAAATCAGAGAGAAAACACAAGATACCCTTACTTCCTTAAAAGACGACTTTGTAGAGGATAGTGATCAGGAAGTGTTTAGCCTTAGTCATCAGCTTTCGTTTTGGGTCAGCATTTTTTAGTATTACTGTTTTTCGTAACTTATGCTGAATAAAGTTTTGGACTGAGATGTTTGGACTCAATTATTCGATTTTATTCCATTCTGTGCGAAAATTTGCATCGCCTCGTTTTATATTATATTCAAACGAAACGTAATTATTTCACGCATTATTTCGCTCTCAGAATTTCCACAGAAAAACACTGACATCAGAAATCATTTGTGTTGACATTTACAATTATAGTTACTCACAGTGATTAATTATAATCCGTCCTCGAGAGTCTCCCTAGGGCTAAAAAATGACTAAAAATTTCCAATCGCAGCCGATTCCAGGCACTTCGGAAGAGCCGGCAACGGCTATGTACGCCAGCAATTTACGTTTCATTGTCACCCCATCAAAACAGTTACAAAGACGTGTGATTTACCAAATTTCTGGTACTTGGCAGAGGCTGAGGGTCGATGAAAGATAACCAATTTCATACACGGCAATGGTGTTGAGCGAGGTATCCAGATCTAGAAGGCTGAGGTCAGTCAGAGGTCGTGAGTTTGAATCTCACATCAGCCATGGGTGTCACTTTTTTCTGACCATTTATGTATAATAATCGAATGTCGATAAATGTATCCTTGGGTAGGCGGGACAGATATTGGGTCATTTATTTTCAACCAATGCTATCGCCCTCGATATAAAGCCCTAAAACTCAACTTCACTATCACACGACAGGGGTGGTTAAGGCAGTTTGAGCGAGTAGTAATTTCGCCTAGAAATCAATGAATTTGGTCTCATCTCAAAGAAAAATATATCACCCTTTCAAAGATACTACATATTAGACCCTTATTGCCCCACTTTTCATATTATTTGCCAAAACATGCCGGTCATTTTTCATGGGAAACTGTGTGTGAACTCATATCAGAGACATTATCAGAAAAAGGTTATTTTAATCCCTAGATCTCGTCAAAAAAATAAGCAAGTTGTAGTTTCTATGCTTTCTTAACTGCTTTTAAAAATAAAACATTCAATGCCGTAATATTTTCAGAATCACTACAAATCCTTTCGTTGTGAGGGAGTTTTAAACGTACTGCGTGAAAAAAGAGCCAAGTTAAAGAACTATAGCGATATATTCATTTATTACTGAGAACTTCAGTCACATAAAAGTAAACTATAACACCATCAATAATATAATATTTATTTCATACTTCCTACAGCCGCTGAAATACGAATCGAAAAATTCAAACGTGGTCTCCAATAATACTAGGGAAAAATCTACCTCAGTACCTTAGGTCAAAGTCAAGTCAAAATAAGTTTTATTTATCTCTGAGAGTATTTATATGGCGTGAAATTCATCAGACATTTAATGGCGGTTCGCATATAGGATTGGCAGGACTTGAACATCTCGAAAGGCCATTTCATACGGCGAGTGATCATGCAAATGATCACTCAAGCATTAATACCCAAATGAGATACATTGATGACCTGGATGGGAGCCTGTTTTACACGGTTAATAAAATCCCGTAATTTTTTTCGCCCAATGGATGCGCAGTGGTACCCCTATCGATAGTTCATATTGATTCTATATAATTTCCGATCCACGGAGCTGATTCGACCATAGATCATGGGTGTCGACCATTGACGGTAGGACTGGTTTGTTCACATCAGTTTACGACGTCCGATAGTGCATCTCTGCGGGAAAAAAAGATTGCATCGTCGTAAATTTACCTTCATCCGAGGGAAGCCGATCTGCTAGTGATGGACCCGAATGATGGAATTTTAGCGACCACTTCTATGGAGTTCATTATTTTTGTGGCCACCGCAATCATGTCGCAGAGAGCTTGGAGACAGAATGTCTGGACAAGACTCGGAATGGAGAGGAGCTAAGAGGATGTATCCAATGGTAGAGACGTCGAGGGATTCTAGGCTTGTCGCAACATGAACTTCCGTTAGAAGACGAGGAGGCTTTATAAGTATGACGGAGGATAAATATAACGTTTAAATGTCTTCTAAAATGACTATGAATGCTCATGCACGACAAACAAGAATTCACGAGAGCGCTATAAGCCTAATTATTCCCGAAGAGTGTAAAATATCAATAGGAGTATGAAGGCAGGGTATTAATGAAAAGTATGAAAGCAGGGTATCAGGGAAAGGTTTGATGCCTGCCAGTTATTTTATTTAATTCCATTACATGTTAGTTGTGGCAACAAACAACACGTAAGCAAAATTTTGGATGGTTTATGAGTACCTAAGAAGGGAAACGTGGTTGCTACATGTATAAAACCTACTTTCGCGATGATAGCACAAAATGTTTTTCGCTTTATTGCGGTGAATGACACGTAAAAGTATCTCCTGTAGCATTTACGACAGCCTAAATAGACATGCCCCCAGCTTGTACGTAGGTCCATCATTTGAATCCATCATCCGTGCATAGAGTTTGAGAAATTGGAAAGAACAAGTAATTGACATTAAACAAATCGAATGATTCGTATCATCGAAACAAACAGAAATTACGGTATCTAATTAAAAATCAGTCGTATTACCACAGAATTTCGGTAGTTCAATTAATCAAAAAACCAAGATGGACGTCGTGCGCTCGTATTATGCGATCCTATGCGGGACGATGCGACAAAAATAGAGCATGTTTTAATTTTGCTAGAATGATCATGCTCAAGATTTTTATGCGTGAAATTTTTCGTATAACACGGAGCATACGCGTCATGCGCATGATCATTCGTCGTAAAACGACCTAAAGCCAGAGCGGAGAGTGACTCTTTTTTTGTCAATTTTCTCCCGGGATTTCTTTACCACTGCCCATACGAATATGACACGCACGACAACAAGATGCTCTCTGGACTCGAGGATATCTCCACGGTCATATAATAAAAAAAACCTTGGACGGAGGAATAAAATAACAATCCCCCACCCATCTTTCGTGGCTCTCGGGAAAATGTTTTTATGAACCCAGGTTGCGAGTGGAAAGTCAAAAATCAACCTGAATAAATCCGAGCTTGAGGCAGCGTGTAGGAGGGGGGGGGGAATAAGCTCCGGCTCGAATCCAAGTCATCCCGACAAGTCACCATCGCCAGGGTGCCTCATTTGATTTACTAAACCGCATTCTTGGCCAAAGGAGGCAAAAGTGCCCCCTCTCGGCTGAGTACGAGGATGACCAGAGGACTGGTCGTGGGGAATGGGGGAGGGGGAATCGGGGGGAGAGGGGGTGAAGTCAGCATTGTAACTTACCCAGGCTCACAGAGGGAGGGGGGGAGGTCCCTCCCGCGCTTGTAAAACAGAAGCCGGTTATTGAAAGTGAATACACAGAAAACCTCTTTGGCCGGGAAGAGCCCGGGGTGGGTGGTTTGACGGCCGTGGTGGCAAGGATCCCTGGGGGGAGGGGGGGCGAGGCAGGGCGACGACGCCGTGGATGTCCCGGGGGCCGACGCCCCGCCTCGGGATAAGGACCCGTTTGCCTTGGTCCAGTGAGCGAGGGAAGACGAGGCTCATCCCTCCTCCTCTGCACGCACCACTCGAGAACTCGACAAAAACCGGACGTCGCGTCCTCACTCACCGCCAGGCCCCGCAGCCCGGCCGCGCCCGTCCACCCACCACTTAGCCGCAGCCGAGTGCTTCTTACCCAACCCCGGACTGACATGGATATGAGGGGTCGGGGGGGGGTTAGGGGGGGGGGGCGGCCACCCGCGGCGGGAGACTTTGGAAACGGGAGCGATAGTCGGGGATTGAGAATTCCATTCTATTCCTTTATTAGACGCAAGTCAAATATGCCTCTATAATTCAGGACTCCTTATGCAAGCAAATATATACAATATATAGAAAGCGTACAAAAGAGATCTCTACTCTATGCTTGTAATACTCGCACACTATTTGTTTAACTATTCCACTACATGTTTATAACCCTAAACCCATGTTTGAGAATCATATAAGTGATGATGGACCATTGAAAATAGATTTATTTCAAAGTTTGAAGGAAAGAAAGAAGAAATATGATCTACAGTATTTGTTTTAATGAACACCGATGAGAACGTTTCCCTAGTGAGTAAAATCAACTGTCAGAACCCACCATTAATGTAACGCCAAAGATGGCATTTTAATTAAGCAAATTGAATCAAATTATTGCGCGAACTCATCATAACACAGATTTTTCCTAACCTTTCACAAATTAAGTACCTATTAAACTTGAATTTCTTCGCAAGAGGAACCACTCTTGTAATCAGCAAAAAAAAACTCTTCATAAAATCACAATTCAAAGGCTAATATTTGCGTGCATTTGAGTGTGTTATCATTGATTAATACGTGATGATGCCTGACCTGTAAGTTTTTGTTGAGCGAACTTAAAACACAACAAAAAGTAATGAGTAAGTTTTATAACCAGCACCAAAATAGTCCTCCGATCGTTACGTTACCAACCGTAGGTGTACCAAAGAATTACGCGGCGGCCAGACCCAGAACCATCTGCTGTACGCTAGCATACTAAAACCTGCGTGTAAAACTGACCAGCAACGCAATCGAGGTGCATACGCCAGCGAGAAAAACTTCTAATGCACTCTTGGAAGATATCCGTTGAAGCTGCCGACTACGATTATAATGCTATTGAATTTCAAAAAAGTATATTTCTATCACTACATTATCCCATTCGTATAAGCGTCTGTGTAAATGGATGGCTGGATGTATTAACACATACACTCATGCTTCTTTGCAAGGACTGTTTCTACCGACTACTGGTAAATATGGGAGCTCGGCCCGATTTCATACAAAAGCTGCACCACACGGAACATATAGAGTGCCGTTTGATGAAGAGAAGACTTTCTTCTAGAGGTGAAGATGATCAGGGTACGTAATTACAGGAGGAGACATTTTCTGTCAAGTTCACATATTTTCCGTGTTATTTTATCACTCATCTGTGTCGCAACGGTTCTTTAAACAAAACAATTTTCGTCGCACATTCTTCCATGAGAAACAATGTGCCGTAAAAGTCTCGTGTGGAACGGTATTAATGAAACATGAAATTTCAATAAAGTTCAACGATTAATGCCGTGAAAAAATTGGTTTCAGATAATCATGACCTCAGAAAGACAGAAACCTAGTTATATTTGCACACAATTTTTAATATTACACACCGACATAGATTCGGAAAATAATATTCCCTATGTCATATGACATAGAAAACGAATCAGTATTATCTGAACCTAGGTCGGTGCGTGATAATAAAAATTGTGCAGAAATGTAACCAAGTTCCGGTCTTTTTGAGATAATGATAGTTATATGAAATTTAAATGTATTGCAAAATAAAATGATTTGAATGAAAGTTTCCTCATACGGTCCAATGATTAATTACTACCAAAATTTCTCATTTACTGAAATATTTCCATTGTTCAAATTACAATTAAATCGAAGTATCCGCTATTTTGCTCCATGGAAATTCATTCACTTTGATGCCGTTTACAGCAGTGGCTCTTTTCGAGAATATGAATATTCTATAATAGCCAGGAAGAAATCAAGATAGAATATATGCAATTTCAAGGATTTATATAGTGAAATGAGTGGAATTGGTAAAGGGTTAATTGACGTCAGAGAAACCGGGTAATGGTGATTTCAAATCAAATCACAACACACCACAGGGTGGCACTGCTATTCCGTCGAAGCTTCTAAATATATCCATCCATTCAAGTATGTTTTAAGCGTTCATTAGCTAGATTGACGTATAAAATATCAGCAATGATAATTTTTAGGTATTTCTTTTGCTATATAAACTCTAGAATAGAAAAAATAAGAATTCAGCTTGTGCATTTTCAGCAACTAATTTCAGGGTTGGCTTCCCGCTACAGAGTTCGTCCATCGAGAGGCGAATGTTTAGAGCAGTGATGATAGCGCGTTTCCCTCCCACTGCTGAAATGGCGGATTGACCTCCAAATAAAGGGATTACTACTAAAATAATCGAGTCTCCTCGACGAAGATGCAGTCATGAAAAAATAATGCCTGTATTTAGAGGGTATGGGTTCACCCTTGCATATGATGGCTCGAAAATGCCACGAAAACCCATGAATTTTCCATGATTATAGGAGAATGGCTGCAGCTAGACATGCAGTATCCTCGAAGAGCGGGGAGAAGCACCTATTTCACTTGAGTAAAGTAGGAGACCGTGTGGGTCAATGCAGAAACCGACCGCACTGCAATCCCTGTAAGTTATTTACATAAATGACTGTAGAACTGCGAGGTAAAGGGCAGTAGGAAACCACCAACTTATTACCCCAAGGAAAAGCGGATTTTTCGCGTCTTTCTATCACACGTTTAATGCTAAAATACCGGATAGAATTCTCTCAAGTAAAATACTCCGCTTGTAAATCAGTCCCTTAGGATCTTTGGGTGGGGAATACATGAAAAGGGACATTGGACGAGAAAGTTGACCAACATCTAAAGATTTGTTCTTGGATTAATTGATCGCTTCGAGGGTGCAAACAACTTGAAAACATTAAGTTCTATAATTTCTCTTCTCTTCCCGATCACTTTTTCTGATAAAGATACTTTGTTCCTCGTGTTTTGGTGCCCGGGTTTAAGCAAATAACAAAACTACGGTTATGAAATGATTATGAGGTTTATAATGATTACAGTTTAAAATCAAAATGATGTCAATTAAAGAAGTGACAAATAAAACCTTAGTAACATTTGTAGAGATTTAATCAAGTAAAATTAACCACTGTAGTAAAAATAATTTGAGAAAATATTTCTCCCCTTTTCTTTATTGTATTCATAATTTTTATTTTGTTTTCATTTATAAAAAAATATTGCAACGTTAAACCATTGTTACCATATTGTTAAATGAGCGTTTTTATTTATAAACTATATTTATATAAATATTAAATTTGTAACCATTTAACACAGCCTTATGTTAAATGCATTGTAATCGTCTGCTCAACTTGAACTTAACAGTCCAATACATAATCAAATTTTTACTAACAATACATGCTATTTTATCGTTATAATCATTTCATAATCCTGGTTTTGTAATGCATATAGATGATTTCAAATATATTTTACGAAACGTTTGCAAAGACTGACTGATTTTTTTCAACCAAGTGACCAAAACTCCAGAAACAAAATATCTACATATAATGTTACATGAGCAGAATGGGTCGGGATTGTTCCGGCATTGGCGAGATGAAAAAGCCGGAAGAAGGAGACTTCTAAAGTGGGAGCTACCGCATTACGTAATCTGGATCTACGAATGGAAACGTAGTTACTGAAGCAATATTTAGGAAAGGACTGCGTTACACGACTTAATATCTACTTTTATGCAACAAAAGAATAATTATGACGATATTAGAAACAAGAAATAAAGATCCGGCGGTAGTGCAAGTAATGTCACCGTCAGATACACGCTCGATGGAATAAAAGACGTGATTAGGAATGTGAAATGAAATGAACATTTTGATATTTTGTAGACGGGAAAGCGATTGATGGAGAAAGCCGAGAAAGTTCAATAATAGGGAAGTATGGTTTGACAAAATGGAGAAGGTAGGGAAGCTGATTGAATCCTGATTACAGGATGGTTTAGTCATCACAAATACATTTTTCGGCAACCATCCGCGATGAAGGTGCATAGATAAATGCTTGGAGACGGAGGAAAATTCCACATTGACTATATATGTTTAATTTTAAACTGAAGTGCATTAAGAGAAATACGGTTGTGGAGAATAAAAAATTTCTAGGAGATTAATGATATATTTAGAGGTGAAGATATAGTCGGGTCCTCAAAGTCACAGCGACTGACATGGCTGGGCCACGTATAAAGAATGGGTGAACACAGAATTCCTAAACGACAGCTCTGAACCGAGATGGAAGGGGCCAGAAAGAGATTAAGACCGCCAAAACGATGGCTAAATGATGCTAAATAAGGCCTTAGGGCAATAACAGTTACAAGATGGAAAAAGAAGGCAAGGGAAAGATTGGAATGGAGGCATATAGAAGAGGAATCCAAGGTCCACCCCGGGCTGTAGAGCTGATGATGGTGTGTATGCAAAACAGCGATTTAAAGATCAAGTAAAAGACTACAAGAGCAACCCTGGTGCAGATACCAATATAAATTACGTTTACATAATGATGACGTACCAGCTTGATTAAAAACTAAAAGAATCAACTAAAAATTGCCATGGGTGGAAAAGAAGCACAGATTGGCCCAACAAACTAATTTAGACAAGGCCGTAGTGAAAGAAAACTATGCAAGATTGAAGACAATTGAAATGAGCTACTTACAGACCGCGAAAGAGCTAGGTACTTTTAAAATTGCTCAATGAAAAATAATGCCAAACGGAGTGAAGGAATTCTCATACGAAAAGAACGAAAAAAGTACTCGTATAAACTCCGCAGCGGCAAATCACTGTTTATCAGAATATTAGAGTATGAATACACTTCCAATGAAGATAAAAATCTACCTAACATTAATGTCAGAATTTGATGCTGCAGGAAAGGACTTGAGAAAGAGGAAGGTGCCGGAATCGATAACATTTCCTGAAAGCTCTTTTATCATGCAGAAATTTGTTTCATGTACTCAACCGGGTAAGTGCCGATGGATGACGGTTATCTAGTGTATATCATAATCCTTATTTCTTATATTTTATCATGCCACCTTTATGACATAAATTAGAATATTTTCTTTGTACTGAAAAGATAATCATAATACGATTATGCGACGGTGAATTAATAAAATCTTTCATTCAGATGGTGAATAATATAATATTTTTAGTAATATAATTTCCCTCGATCTCGCACAATGAATAGAAATATTAGCCAACAAAACGTTAATTATTGGCCTCACACAGAATGTAGTGGTGGATTTCACTCAAAGGGTTGTCGCAAATGCCATTAAAGCTTGATTTATCCGTTGTCAGCTAATCTGAAATGCTTTTTTTATTATCTCCTTGCACATAATCAATGCTTCTACAAGCTATCCATAACAAGTAGAACTTCATTTTTTCGCAAATATGGTTTTCTGCAAGCTTTATAGCGTAAAAAATGTTTTCACGTTAATTTGTAGAGATGTGATTATCAGGACACAAAGCAGAAAAAAACGGGCATAATTCGTGCATTCTGCTTTTCATTTTTCGCAGGGATATATCAGGCATCGTTTCACTGACGCAAGCCCTTCTATTGTTCAACTACAGAAAGTAATGGAGCTTTCCCCGTTCCGATCACTTCATGAGCGCTGCAGTCCACGTCACGCGCGCCATGAAATCATTCCCACAAAAACAATAAAGCAGCAAAAGGTGAGCTTATCAGCATCGAAATCGGATTTAAAAAAAAGCGACAATAAACGATTGAATGCGCTGCGAAAATAAAAAAAGAAAGCGTTCACCTTGTCACGATGGACCCGTTACATCGTGCTCAGCATTCCCACAGTGCCGACCCCTTTTGGGTCAGGTATAATAAATCGAAAAAGCAACCATCCGGATGATAACGCTCGATACAAATGAATGAGCAAAGGGGGATGGTCCGGGAATGATGTGTAGGAGGGTTTTTGGAGATGAGGGAGAGCTTATGGAGGAGATGGGAGCGGGGGAGGGATTTGCTCTATCGGCCATCGGGGTTGGCGCGTGAGTTTACGGACGCGGGGACGCCGAGGAGGGATGACGAGTGGAAAACGGACTCGGGGTGTTCCCCTCGCCGAGGGAAAAGGCCCTTTGACGGGGATGGCGGGCAAAGAACCGACGATGACCTCACGGTATCCTGGGCATCGATTCGGGCCGGGCCCGTCAAAAACCCACCCCCTCAAGTCCTCTCGTGCCGGCGAACAGATCTCACCGCGCGGCGATGACCCGCGATAAAATATTTGAGATGCGTCCGCGACCACCGAAGAGAAATCCCGTCGAGACTCGGAGCTAAGGTAAACACATGGAAGAGAACTGTGACTCATGAATAAGAGCCGGCGAGAGGCTGCTAACAAGGGCGGAATTGGGAACTCGACGCGAAACCCACTCCCTCCCCATCCACACATTCCCCGAAAAATCCCATGGAGTCATCATGATGGCGGCGTGATGCGGCAAAAAAATTGATAGCACCGCCCGCCATATCTCAGGGATAATTTGTCGAGGCAGCGTCACTTCGATGGACCCCATACATTACGAGCTGATCCAAGAGATTATCTGAGGTCAGATGCGCCGGAGTGGCTGCCAGCCCTCGTTAGGCTTCTTCATATCCGATCGTTATTTATAGCACGTGGCCCGTATGTTTTCGCAAAAAAAATTGAATTTCTCACTTCAGGATTCGACGTCATAACTCTCTGGAGGCAATGTCCAACCATTGTGTGTTTCGCAAGCTTCCTGAAGCGCCCAATTTTTTCTGAGTTATCTTCAGAGGCTTTTAACTCCGTTAGACACCATTTATGAATTACTGCCCTCGGAGAACCCGCACTTAATTCCTGCCTCTTGAAACTTTTCGCATTTCAAGCGCCAAAGGAGATAATAGCCAATTCCTTCTAATATTAATTCTTGCTGGTAATGAACTTCGTTCTCGTCCTCGTCGCTCCTACTTCATGGTTTACCTAATCAATGCGATAATTTGATTCCCTCCAAATTTTTATGAGAAATGCTAAGCTTTAAGCTCATTTTCCTTACCAGCTACGACTAGCATATCCTCAAAATAAATAGCTCCAAGTAAATCCAGCACTCGAGGGGCAGAATAAAATATTGGCTGGTCAGTGTTCATAATTTAAGATCATCACACTCTATTTTGCTCTAAATTATAGGTGGTAAAATATTTCAAGTTGAAGATAGAATGATACACAAGGCATCGCTCACTAGAGCAGGTGCCATGCACGGTTGCGGGATAAATAAATGAAGCAGAACATAGGGACAGGGATAAAAGACGCTTTGGGACTGTGCTAGGTGAGATATAGAAATAATGTAAACTATTTCTATCTTAGTCATTGAGTAATTTATGGTGGGGGAGATGAGAACCAACAAGGGGTAGCTATCGTGTAGATTGCAGAATTGAGAGCGAAGGGAATAAGTGTTAAAAAGGAGAGCTACAGGACAATAGTGATTGAAATAACCGCAGGCGTAGATTAACACGGTAAATTCCGAGCGACATGGTATATCAAATTAATCACATCGTGGTGAGGTGGAAGTCTTGGCATATGTAAAAAAAACTTGCGCAGATTTCCAGGAGGGGATGCAGATTCAAAATATAAATTCGTTTCTACGAAATGTGATGCCGTATTCAAAACGCTAACCTAAATAAAGGAGGTTGAATGCCATAGAATAGAAACGCATGAAAATGAGGGATTATCAGGAGCTGATGGAAAAGAAACCATGTGAAGCAAAGGAAACTATATTAATTGAGGAAGGTTGGGAGCGTATTTAAATGAGAAAAGTGATAGTGGCAAATTAAATAAGACAATCAATGTATATGAATGAAATAAGGATATAGTGGGCCGTGGAAGAAATGATAAGGAATACAGACATGAGAAGGAGGTGGGAAAGCGTCATACCGAACTACTGTCCATTAATAAATGGAGTCCGCTGAGTTTTGGAAGCTGTATCTTCAAGTAGAATCAACCGATTTTAACGAAATAAATACATTTAGTAGAATCATTTTTTCCTACGTTTGCGGACACATGAAGACATTTTTTCATTATCCTAATCTGAATTTTGACGAGATGTTTCATAAGAAGCCCCTCTTTTCGGCGTTCAAAATCCCATGGCCCGATTTTATGTTACCGCTTTTCTCTTAATATTTAGCGAAGAGATAAGAGATTTTGATTTAAGTTAGCTAAACATGTTTTTAACATAATGAAAGGGATATATTGTTTTGACGTTGAGTTGTGCATGATCTGTTGTGAAAGTTGTAAACCTCGACTAATTCCGAAACCAACGATGTGATAGGTTTGTGTTACATATATCGTTGTAACTGCGAAGACAAGAGTAATTTAACCTCTGTCGCATCTCTGTAAACTCAATGGGCTCGACCTTTTTAATGGACAGTAGGTGAGAGGAGGTAAGAGGAAATATAATACGTACTGGATTGTGCATAACCAATCAGACGGAGTAAAACTGGTGAAAAGGACAGTACGATGAAAATGAAAGAATTAAAAAAGGGGGTAAATGAATTTATAGCCTCCATTGAATATGTAATCGCAATGTAAGGGAGGATACAACAATATGAAAGGTTTCAGAATAGGTAGAAATGTGGAAATGGTATATGGCAGCTCTAATATATCCGTGAACTTAGATACAGAAGCTGAGAGAGTAGTAGAGAAAGATGAACTAAGAACAGAGACATTTGACAGCGAAATACAGATGGCGTAAAATCTGTGAGTGTGGATCCCATACCTTCGAAATTACTTAGGTATTTGGGTAGTGACGGAATACAAACTTGTATCGCATTGATTGGTAGGATACACGAGGAAAACGCATGAGGGAGTGTGAGGCCAGAGAACTTCGTGAAAAGTCTTAATATATCTCCTGAAAAAGAAGAAAGTGTTAGAATTCGAGGAGTAACGAACAATATGTGTAATTTCACACGCGGTAAACGTTTAAATAAATGATTATTTACGAAGGTTGGAAAATTTATTGTTAAAATACGACTGAGATAGTCACGAAAACATACATATTATAATAAATTAGTTCTCATCATTTGTGTACTCGGTGGAGTTCCACCAGGACTACGTGAATCAAGTTCTGAATTCCAACTGTTTTTATATGGATTAAAAATTCCACTTTCTTTGACGGATCGCCAAATTATTGAAAACCAAAACTAACACACAAAGAATGCATATTATTTTACGAGCATAATTTCAATGGCCACTTTTTACAGCTATAGATGCCGACTGCAGTGCTATTTCCACAAAACTACCACATACTGACTTCAATTTCCCAGTATTTAGTGAACCACAAAAAATAAGGCGATGAGATTCATCAATTTTATTTTTTTATCAATTTACCCAAAGTTTTCACTTCTAATAAATGTTTTTTCTTGAAAATAATATTCAAATTAGATAGAAAAATACGATATTTTCTCTAGTCACTCCATTCTCCTATTAAGCATAATGTTTTTTCATGTCCAACATGTGAGAAAAATATCGGAATAGGTTAAATTTGGTCGTTCATATAAGATAAAGAACATATTTTTCTCCCAGTGTCTAGAACATGAATAAAATGACATTTGCGCCCTTTCTCGGTGGAATCACCTTAAGGTGTAGCTTGAGCGAGATATTTATCTTGCCATAATGTAGACCATGTTCTATTAATAAGTTTTGATTTCAGCAGCTAAAAGATGCCTGAATTAAAGAATGCATTATTAATGGTGCAATAATCTACTTTTATATGACTGAATAATTAAGTGTTAAAATAAAAATATCTACAAAAGTCTTTAACTTGATTCATTGCTTTCGCGCGATACGCTTAAATCTCCATTACAGCGGGAGGTTTTTTACGATCCTGAAAAAAAATTACTGCGTCAACTTAATGATTTATTTAAAAAAAGTTTGAGAACATATACCAACTACACACTGATAATTATTTGATGACATCTAGTAGTTAGGAGTTGCTCATTTTTTAAATAAGATCTCTCTGGAGTATATACACGCGTTATTTTCCAAGTAAAAGGGATGGTATTTTTCGACAAATCTCGGAAATCAGTTCGGAAAGGGGCTGATTTTTAACGGGTGGGAAAATTTTCTTTGAAATGAGACCGAATTCATTGATTAATAGGTGAACTGATATTTAGCTCAAACTACCTGAGGGGGTCACGGCTAAATGGCATCATGTTCACTTTGCCATGGCACAGGCAGAATCACTTGCAGCACGCATGCAGAGGGCCGTCATCCAACGATCACAAGGGTCTACCTCGATTGCATGACCCGAATACGGCGTCGCCACCAATCCGATGGGCGTCAGACGTGGCCGCCAAATCTGCGCCACCCGTTCCGAGTCTCCGGCCATTATGACGGCAGTGAAACCTGATGCTAGGGGCGGACTCGAATGGGGAATGTAACTGAAGTAACAACGCTTATAATTTTCCTTTATTTTGAATGAAATTTTGGTCCATAAAGTTCTCTATTACGATGAACTTTTTACACGAAAAGGTAACATGGGGACACGTAACTTATGCGTATCCCTGAAATTCACACGTGAAGTTAAGTGATGGGGCACTAGGGTGTGCAGTGGCAGGTCATGTGGTGAGGTAAGGGCGCTTGTAGTTGCCTTTGCTTTCTAACATAAATGCCGAAGACATGGTGAGAGTAGTATGGGAAATGCTACATGTGGTGTAAGCGTCACAGGCGGCTTAGTAGAATGCCTGTCTGATGAAGTCGTTTAGAATGGATGACGATCAGGCCTTGGTCAGTGGTTCATAAGGACTGCACGCTTTAGTTGATGCATAAGATGTTTACAGTGGAAATACGGAATAAATATAACTCTTAAGAAAGAAATACTACTTACATTTTCTAGAACAAAGAAAACAAGGCTGGGCGTAAGAGTCGGAGGGCTCTAACTAGAGGAAGTGGACCAATTGAATTACCTCGTTTGCACTTTGATAGTTATCGTTGCTCACCACTAGGAGGAGGAGAGTGCTGGTAAAAAATAAAGTTTTAAGAAAAGGAGGAAGCTGATTGGGAAAACTGGGAAGGGGAGGAAAGACGTTAGATTATTTGGACGGATTTAAGAAAATCACGATGCATGCCGAGATGGGGAAAGATATTGCGTAGGTAGATAGAGGTGTGCCCCTACGAAGATATTGATGATTTTGACTTTTTCCATCAAAATCAATCCATAGCGATACATAATATCGTAAGCAGTGTTTCCCAAACTGTTCTCAATGAAGCCATAGTGATCCGCGAGAGAATTCTCCGTCCGCAGCAGTTATGAAGATGACAAAAATCATAGCACTAAATTAATGCTTGAATCTAGCATTTTTTACAATAGAATATTCATTGATATATATACACATTAATTATCATACTTCACCAAACGTATAGTGAATTATATGTCTCGTACAGCATAGATAGAACCGAACACTAAATATTCCCGGGACTCAGAGATAAACATGCGCTTCGAAAAGGGGACCGTGGCTAAAAGGTTTGGCAAGCTTTGCTCTAATAAAAAAAGTGATCCCTTCCAGGAAAACTCTACGGTAGGGGGAGGGATAAGCAATGTCAGTGCATGACGAGGTCTGACCCCGCCATGGAGAGAAGACTCGAAGCCTGGTCTTCGACGCGTGGCGCAGGCCGCAGCCTCGGGCAAAGAGCATACATATCGCGACCGTGATCGCGGAACCAACTGGTCGTCCGTAAAGGGAGGGTTGGCAGGCAGTCTAGGAACAATAGTGTCTGGCGGAGCACACAATCAAGCGATCGCCCGGGACGATCCCCCGGACACGCGCGGGAGAATTTTCATAAAACCCGTACCAAATGCCCCTCTCCGCTTCATTGGACAGCGTGGGATTTTTCTTTGTTGTGAACGTTTCGACTCAACAACAGATTCTAAGTGAGTACAGATGATATCTCCGCACGGTAGTGAAAATTTTATTTTACCCTCAACATGAAGGAATGCACGTTCATATCCCACGTGGTAATGTAGAAAGTAAGATGTTTCTCCCTGAAATGCGGTGAAATTTGGATTTTCAAACTTTGAGAATCAGCGACGGATATCTGAACAAGTTTTGGTACTGATTTTGTGGAAAAGATGCACATAAACTTCAGTAAGGCCCGACTAAATTTACCAAATTATATAAAATCCGAATATTATTGCGAAATTTGGTGCAATTTTACTTAGTAAAGACGTAGTACGAGGAATTTTCCACAAAAATAAAATTGGCTTCCGAACCCAGTTTTATTGTTAGTACAAAACCTTCAGGTTAATGAATCATCACATGAATATGACGTATGAACATTGTGACCTGGGTCGGAAAAAAATATCTTTGTGAAAAATTGCAAGATTTATTTCTCCATTTTTCCAATTGTCTAAAAAATAACTTAACAAAGAGTTGAATAGTATTTAGCTCGCAATAAAATTGGCCTCAAAACGAACCTTTTACCAGCAAGGTTTTACAGAATAGGTTAAGACTCATGAAAACAGTGTACTAATTTGACCTGTAGCCTCTGAGATAGCGGACCCCTGCGGCAAACTAGCCGTTGCATTAATATGGTATTAAATCTTAACTTTTTCATCTTTGCGATCCAAGAAATGGTTTAAAATATCTTCGGAACTTACAAACGCATTCTCAGGTACTCTCACCTTTTCCAAAGCCAAACTATCCTCTGATGCTACAAATGTAGGTACTTCAGTTCTGGAAACGGAAGAATCCATTGTAACCCATATTGAAAAACTCAGTATGAAATATGTTGGGAACTTAATGTATTACAAAATATTGCAATTGCGCCTTTTTCAAAATAACGTATTGATTTATACGGAGATTTACCTTGAAAAGGCTGACTGAGCGACAAGCTCTCTTCCCCACCAATTTCATCTGATATTTTTATGAATTATCTGGAATCCAGGCGATTCGGCTGAAAAAAACATCTACTCAATAAATACGCTCTAGATTACAAGTACATATGGATTTTCTTTGCCCCGATGTTAAAACTTCTCGTAGACTATCCTATATACATCGTCACAATCACCACTGTAATTTTAAAAACAATCATTTTGGGAAGACCAACTTCACGAAACGCATTTTTTTGTATTCTGACCTTGCGACTATGAATTTGCATTTTACACATGGCCGACGTGAGATGAATACCTTGGAACGACTGGATATTTTAAAAGACATCGTGATTCCGGCGTTAACATCTTCAACTATTTAAGTCTGTTTTCCTCCAATTCCCCATGCACTCAGCTTTTGTAAAATAAGATTTCCCTTCATGGTTCACATTCATCATCACCATCATACTTTTCCTAGCGCCTATTCATCTAAAATTGACACAATTCTTGATATTTTCGGACCTTACTTGGTGGGATTCCTTAATATCAGGGATAGAAGAACGAAAGCTGAATTCGACATAGTTCTTCGATCCCTGACTTAGTTATTTCCAACTTCGGGGCATGTATAGAATTTTTTCTCACAGAACGACCTGTTTCATCAAGATTGTGCTTTCTAAAAGTCTTTTAGATTTTCCAGCACTTGAAGCGAGAAGAAATTAGTATTTTTGCATAAAGTAGAAGGGGTTGGAGCGAATATTTAGAGGCGAGAAATTATTAAGAAAGGCGAATGTGAATACAAAGAGGATTAAAAGGGTATATGATTCAAAATAAATTCGAGATTATGGACGGAATGAGATAAGATGGTACAGTCGACCTTGTTACAAAGTCTTCAAGATCGTGGTATTTGTTACAGCCGCTGAACGAAATGCCTGTGGTGGAGCAATCAAGCGTGTCTACATGAGAAAAGGTGAGATAATTTATAACAAGTAAAATTGAACTCACAAGCAGAAAGTTTATTAAATATTTTTCAATGAGTAAAAATCACAACAAACAAGAATATTTTACGTAATAGAACTTGCGTATCAAATGTAATCATAACTTCATCCTAAATCACTCGGCTTTTTACAACAATACTTTGAATAATGATGGTTGGACATGGTTTCTGGCTGATTTCATACATATTCCTTTGTATTATGTTCAATCCCCTCTAATTACACCTAATGAACTGGGAACCTAATTGGAAACGTCAATGCTTTCGAAATAATATTAAAGTTTCCAGGTCATCCTGAACTTGAGAGTAAGTTGCCAAAGCTTTAGTCGGGGTTTTGTCTGCAACACTAAATACTATCTTCATCTCTGTCACGAATTTCATGAAAAACATTACCTAAAAACAAGGACCACCCTAATATAGAGCATATATAGGAATGAGAAAAAAAGGAAACATAGGGTAGTGAAAATCGTGGTTTACGAAAGAGTTCTCCTCCCGACGTAATTACGGCAGCGAAACCCGTATAAAAGTGAGTGAGATTAAAGATTACAGTGGGGTGGATACAGAGGGAATGGAGTTCTTGAGAAGCGTTTTCAGGAATGAGTAGATTTAAAAGGGTAAGGAATGAAAGGATGGAGAAAGAATTTGGATTGGATGTGCCAATAACGAACATATCTGAGTCAGCTGTGGATAGACTGTTTAGTCCAAAATGGGCAAAAATGAGTCATCATCTTTGGCAGGTTAAAAAAATGAAGAGCAACTGGAGGGTACTGAGTTATCATCCCGGACATGTTCAAAAAATGAAGAGCTACTGGATGGTACAGTTTTCTGCACCATCCATTATCTTTTCACAATTCTAACCTGCCAAATATGATAACTCATTTTTGCCCAATTTGGACTAAACACCCTTTACTCAGCTGACACAGATATATGAAAGGACTGCGCTCGGTTAGTTTGGTCATGTCGAGATGGGTGAGAGTCGATTAACCGAACAAACATACGATGGCAGAGTGCATACTGTGCGAGAGGAATGGGTAAACCGTTGAAGTCATGGGTGAATGAGGCAGAGAGAACTCTCAAAGTGGAGAGATATTTTAAGTCTTAAGATAAGGAGAGCGTGCACGAAGCAGTGCAATGTGGTTTGTAAAGAGAGAGCATTATGCACGAAATAATCAAAAGAGAATCAGTTATCTTGGGCCAACGGAAATAACGATATCCTTTGACTTAGCCTACTACGAAAGGGAATGGCGTGATGGGTATGTATGCAATCATGATCCTTCATTTTGAGACCAAGGTCGGCGACAAAGCAGTGTGAAAAATAAAAAGTATCTTAGTCGTGAATGAAACTGCAAAAGTTTGCAACGGCTAAAGGGCGAACTGAATGGCCCGTCGCAGCCTCTTGGGTGATCCTAAAACTCCACACCCATTCCTTCGTGGCGCATGGTCCCCACCACTGCAGTAATTAATCTGCGACTCCGAACTACTTCACCCGACCTTCTCCTCAACGGGCACTTCGTCGGCCCTTCCTCGTCACGCCATCTCGACTCCTTGGGCCTGATATTCTGGAGCGCTGGAGGGTCGTAAGGGCGGTGTAACCATTGGCTAAGGGCCACACCGCCGGCCCTATAATTTGCTTCTCGTTCCGGGGCAATTAATACCTACTTGCTGGACGGGGCTTACGGGGGGTGGAGCATGGGAGGGGATTGGGTGATCGAGGGGAAGGGTGTGGTGTGGACGGGTCTGAAGGCGTGCGGTTGTCCCAGAGCGGGCTGGATAATGTGCCAAAGTAAATCAATTAGGAGACGGAGTGCGCGCGAATCAGAGATAGGGTCGGTTTCGTTTGAAGGTAACCCTGAGGTAGTTATGTCGATTGGATCCGGTGAGTCAAAGTGCATGCCATAAAGGCGTAAAGGTTTTTTTTTCTGCCTGACGGGCCCGCCCGAGAGAAATATGTTGGGGTCTGCATTCAGTGGGAATGTTCTCAGGACGTCCCTGGCGGTGCGTTTCTCGGCTGGTAAGACATTCCGCCAGATTTAATGGCTTTCGTTCCCTGCTGAGCCGAGCGAGCCCTATATAAGGGCTTAGCTTCAGTTTTCACAGCCATGCACACGCGAGCTTGTGTGGAAGACATTTGACTGGCCGTCGAACAAATGGCAGGCGGAGAGCTATTCAAGCAGAGCAGGGGCCTCGCTCAGGAGGGAGTCGACGTGGTTGAACCTCAGGAACTCCCAAGAAATTGACGTTGAGCCTCCGGCAGGTCAAAATATTCGAATGGCCCGATTCCATTAAACACCTACGTATGCTGACGAACAATAAATTTTGCTTTTTTTCCTCCACTGAAATTATTAAAAATTACAATTTCGTGAAGAATGGAAAGACAACGTTTGCAATCAAATTATGGGAAAAAACAAAAATAATTTGAAAGATGTAACAATCAAAGATATTAATTTCGAACTCGGTCAGAACTCGATTTATGAGAATTTTTCATGATTGCCAGTATAATGTGCTACAACTTTTATCAATACACGAAGCTCGATGATACATCCCCGTACATAGACAGATACATGGAATGTTGGAGCAAAGAGAGTGAAGTGAAAGTCAATGTGTGAACTCAAAAACATTATCAATGGAAGTGAAATTATAACGTTAAATTTCAAATATATACTAATCGTCTGAGACTTGGCTAGAAAGAAATGCTGAGTTTTACATTACCTGCACGCAATAAAAAATTAAAGAAATACTTTCGGGCACCTGCATGACTTATTATATGGCAAGCTCCTCTTCCCGAATAGTACACCTACACCAGCACATTGATTTGGGCCGAAAGAAATTCAATAATAATTAGAATTTTCCAAAGGAGTGGTACCCAATCTTTGGTGAACATGTCTATATCGTTACGCACGCGGTTGATTGGGTGTGTTCGGAAAAAGTTCAATAATTACAGAAATATAATTGAAGTAGCAACAAAAATATTAATACAGAATATTTTTCTAAAATAATAGGAGCAATTTTCAGAGCGGGAGACCAGTGGATGCACTAATCGAATAACGTTTGGAACCGTTCTTGTTGCCCACTTCAGTGGTCGACATTTGATTAAATAATCGATTGGGATTTGACCTAGTTTCCGCATTTCCAAGCCTGTCTAAACCTATTAATGAAACGCACTCGCGGAGATATGTAATTGTTTAAGTAATTGGACGGTCTATATTGCGTTTACTTTCTCGGATTGTCTCGTGAGTTTGCATCATTGTCTTTTTTTTTACTGTGAAATGAAACCAATTTCCGGGAAAACTAACTGTAAACGTTGTCCTATCAAAATTTTAACGCTAAAACTATGAACGTTGACCTAATCAATAAACGTTAACCATGGCAGCAAATGTGTGTGTGTGTGACAACGCTCTTGTCAGACGCAACCAGATAATGAGAGAGATCAACTAATGTGGCCCCCGGAAGCTGGGTGTATAGGAGTAATACCAAATGGTGTAGATTAAATATGTATGGTATGCTTGCAGCCATAGTGGCGAATGGATGTGAAGAAAATGTTGCACAAAGATTGTTGCTAAAGTTTTTAACGAAATAAGCTGTACCTAATACTCTTGATTGAGGTTAAAGTGAGAGGTTTATGTTATCAATGTAAAAAATACGCCAAGTATAGTGATATTAAGAATTGATATTCAAATCATTGATCTAAGATAAATGTCAGCTAGTGCAAACTGAGGAAGGGGGAGAAACATGAGGAAACACGACTACTCATGTATTCCCAGAACAGTTCCAGTTAAGTGAAAATTGGTATCTGCATGCCAGCCGTCATGTCGATCATAGCGGCGTCGCGTCTCGAGTGAGCGGCAATATCATTTTCGCCCGGAGGGTCAGTACACTAACAGCGTAACAGACGTCTCCGCAAGGTATAGCTGCGGCTCGGGATGCGGAAACCATTCCCGGAAGATGCGAGGGGACAAACAGGGGTGCGGCCAATGTACTCTCGGGCTAACCGCACCCGCGTTCCCACCGAAGAAAACTTGGCTTGCGTGGTGCGGGACTCGGGCGTCAGGAGAAGCCGCGGATAGAGGCGGCCACTGCGGTCGGCTGGGTGTCAAACAAGTCGGTGAGGTCACGCACCCCCTCCGACCCCCTCCTCCCCCCCGCCGCCGATTTGGCCCCCGGGGGGCCGGCCCCTGACCGCCAACGCCGCACGGTGGCGGGGGATGGTCGCCTTTGATGTGGCGTGGAATTGGGTCGTCGGTGCGGGGACACCGCCGGATGCTTCTTCGCCGACGACAGCCGGGGTGGCAGCAGCCAGAGGCGGTGGAGGCGGAAGCGAGCGAGTGCGTGCCGGAGCCACGGGACACGCACCCACGAAACGAGAAACATTATAAACTCGGCGAGTTCAGGCGTGACTTTGCAGAAATTCATGACGATGAAAAAGAACACTTACCCATCAACAATGTTAATGGTGACAGAAGATAACGCCTACACGTTGAAGCTAGTGGTACCAAATAAAAAAATCTGCGCGACAGTACTGCTCTTTCTCATCACGATGAAAATAAGTCTAACTTCAAACTTCCTTGAGTCTTGAACGACGATGGAAGGGAATTTGCTTGGGTAGCTTAGGGTTTTCACCGGGGTAGACGAGATACTTTAAACACAAACATACATTACGCACTATCAAATACGATTTAATCCCAGGATTATTTGATTAAATTTACGGAAAAATGCTCACTTGCCTCTACCCCACTCAGTGTTAAATAACAATGCTCAGTAATAATATATGAAAATCATGTTCTGCAAAAATGTCCATGCCAACACGGAAAACAAAAAAAGGGAGCACGCAGCTTCTAAAGTAATTTACAAGGACTCTTAATTTTCAAGCTCACAGCTGCGGTTGCGCCGCTCGCTCAGGATTAATTGGCAGTTAAACCATGTTTTGTAACCTTTCCAGTGACCTCAGAGATTGCTCAGGCACGTCCCACCCTTAAAAATATTCATGCCTCGGCGCACAGTGGTGCAAAAACCGTTCTGGCCGACCAAAACACCGAATTTAAAAAAAAGTCAGGTCGCCAGTTTTTTGTACCAGTACAATGTCAAAAGCGATGAAATCTGAAGGCAAATTTTTCTTCCTATCACATAATCAGTGATAGTAAACCTGCGAACCTGGCCAATATTAACATGCGATGTTACCGAACGAGGATTTTTGCTTTTGATCCGAGGATTCTTCGCTACAAATGGAACTTTAAAGCCGTGATGGTTTTCATTCCAGACTTAAGGGTATCAATGTTTGTGGTGTGGTGTGTGGTAAAATATCAGGCTCTATTATATCTCAAAAAGTAATTATCTGGTCCCATATTGGATGTATTGCGAATTGGATTTTTTAAGTGGCTATATCTGCTAAAATAAATATGCTTTACGATACCGGATGAATCTGCTACTTTGAATAACATGACCTATATATCCCTTAACCGTCTTAAAACTTTAAATGCATGTTCTGGTAGGTTTTCGATAAAAGTGCTTGAAACGCAATCATGCATCGCTCGGCTGGGTACATTTACGTCATGCCACCGCGGCGACTGAAGGTTGACTCGTGGCTACAGCTATTGCCGAAGCTATCAGAGAAAGTCAACCTCGTATAAATGAATGCAGAAATCTATGTCATGTCATGGAATGTTTTCGGGTTCAGCGGGGTCAATATAGGGGGAATAGGGCTGTTGCCCAATTGTTATACGAAATGCTTCCAGCTTTTCGAATTTCTGAAATTTAACCTAGACTATCAGTTGAATTCTGTGATTTTTTAGTGAAAATGAGTAATTGAAACTGACGCGGTAAAATGGACCGAACGATATAAATAGAGTATACAAACCTAGAGACCGTTGTCTGCAAGAAAATTGGTGAATGACACGTTATCCCATTCAAAGTTTCAACGTCCTGACGTATTCAGAAAGTCATATTGTTCATCTTACTCCCAAACATGAGCTCTCCGAGTGGGTGCGGGTTAAAGTCGGAAAAGGGGCATGGAAACTTTTGCAGAACAGATAATTTTTCAAGCTTTCATTGTACATTTTTCCGATGGTGGTTCTCAGTCGAGGTTAATATGCATGTTATTCATTCTCTTTTTAATTTTTGGGAATATTTCGGTCCATTTAACGAAAGGGAAATGTTTTTTATGGTTGACAGGTGTATAGTGAAAGGAAGTAGAATTCGCAACTTTAAATAGATTCAAGCGGAAAACGAGGGAGAAGGTGAGGTAGTTTAATTAAAGGATGAGGGGCCAACGCGAGTGGTGAATGTAAGGGGAATCGAATGGGTAAATATATATATGGATAAAATTTATTTTATCCAAAGACTGCTGTCCATCGGAACATACTCAAAATTGTAAACGATCACACTACCAGACATTATAAGATGAGCAGAGAGGAAATTTAAAAACGGCAGCAGGACCACAATTGAATTAACCAAGCACGTAACAAATAAAATGTTCTTTTCAAACAAAAATATTGAAGACAATACGAGGATAGGGAGGTGAAGGGCAAGACTTGGCCGGGAGAGGGGAGATTTTTAATGCGTTTTCGTACCTCGTCGGTTTTCAGAGAGATTCAGAATTCTCTAAGGTGGCCCTGTTGGTGGTATATGAGTAGAAAGAAAGGTTAGATGGGAAATATGGAGGGTCTGGGTTCAATTTCAGCTGGAGCAGCCTCGAGTACTGCCCCAGTACCTGCTCATTTCAACACCAGAGCGATGCTCTGGGCTCCAACCTTAGTTCAGTATACCAAGCCCGGGGTATTTTACAGCTCTGAAATTAAAAATTAGGAAGTTGTTTTTGATAGAGGGAGTTGGAGAATAGACAATAGGAATAAGAGGTAGTGGTTAACGAAAGCGGAAATGCGTTCGGTGGAGGAGTGATAGGAGGAGACTGAAAGGCATAAAATCAGCCTTTTATACGTAAATTACCTTTCCCATGAGTGGTAACTGCACATATCATGATGCATTAAAGAAAATTAATGGAACAGAGTACAAACATACACTACTTTTTGCACTCGTCAGATCCGGTTTTTTAATTAAATACACACCTCTCATCCGTTTTTATTAATGTACACCCCTTATGCGTTTTAAATTAATGAACACCTCTTACGAGCCTGTAGTTACTGTGCCCTTGAATACCACTCGTAATGCTGAAATATTTTCCAGCTTTTGTTTAATCAATCAATTAAAAATCATTAGCAAATGTTGTTGTTGCATTCACTCTGTTTTTCACACGAAATCTTCAGAAAAATATTAAAAGTTCCCAACCGGCAAGAAGGTGCGAAGATGAATAGTCGTTGTATTTATGAAGGAACGAAGTCTTTAAGAGAAACGGAGGTATTGAAGGAAACCGTAAAGGTCTGTGAGATATGAGAATTGGAATGAACACTTGGCTGAAGGAAAGTCCAGTGAAAGAAGGTATAAGTTCGGTGGGTAAATAGTATGATGAGACTATTCCTCGGCTTGGGCTTTTAGGCTTGTTGGAAACAATGTAGAAATGAGGAGACAGCGAGGAAATATTGATGTTAGCAAGGGTTACCTCGGGGTCTTAATCCTGTTGGGCGGAGATGATATCTTGATTATTTTGAGGTTTAGGACATGAGAAAGAAAGGGGAAGCAGGAAGATGGAACAGAGTGCTGCCCATAAGCTGTATTAATGCAGTCTACAAAGTAAAGAACTCTCAAGGAGTTTGTCTCCCTTTACTCCCAACAATATTTTGAGTACTAATTCTTATAAACCCACTATCACGCGGAGTGACCTAGATGTAACATATAGAAGAGTTGTTTTTTGTCTCTGATAAGTTTTCTTTACGTCTATATGCCTTTGTGACATCAGTTTTACAGCTTGGCAACGAAAATATCTCTAATTCGTAACTTTTAGTTCCTGATTCTCCCACGAGTGGGGTAATGTGTGAAATGACTGCACTTGGTAGACAAAGAATCGGTGTATAATAAATACCAAACTTAACTTATTATAATAAGTAATAATTATTATGATAAGCAATAATTATTTTTAAATTGCTCAAATCAAACTCTCGCGTTGGCCTCAGTGTGTCTTCAATTGAACGATATTTTACAGTAAGCAGTGAAAATATACAACAACATAAAGATTATGGAGCCTAAATCCAGGAGTGTGGTAACACTGCAGTAATTGATTGGGATATTTTCGGGGAGTGAGGGGAGGGAGAGTTGAGTTTCTACCGTAGCGAGGTAATGCAAAGGATTATAGGAATTGAGGAAGCGACATAAAAAGCATCCTAATGAGTAGACATGAATGGCCCTTGAGTGCATTCAGATTCATTATTCAAAGAATTTCGCATAATTTAAAAAAAAAGCTGAGTATCGGGTGGAAGAAAAGGGCTGAAAATAAACCCAAGGGGCGTGCTTAATTTATTCCCTCGCCTCAGAATCCCTCATCGCCATGATTAGAAAAAGACTGCGGTAATTTAAACTTTAAAAAAAAAATCGCACTCATCGGGAACTATGGCTAAGGAAAATGAAGGGGCTATGCGCACAAAAATTTGATTTAATCTTGACGAGGAAACTCAACGGCGTGTTTCATATAAATATTTAAGCACCGACAGTTTTCCATGAGTTTGTTAAAAACCCTTCACCGTGTAAACATTCCACCCGGTTAAAAAATTTAGTCATATTAACTTCGCGGGCGGAAAAAAGTCAAGGCGCTCAACTTGGATAAACATTTTCCTTTATTGCGGCACGCAAATAACCTGGATTTTTTTTCTCGCTAATGATTACATAGTTACGCAAACGTCAGCGTCACTAAATAGTGAATGGGCAGAGAGGGGTGAGAAGAATGGGAGAGGGAAGGCATGCGCGGGGGGTGTGGCGAGGAGTGCGTGGTCGGGTATGTGGCAGGGGATGTGACGTGACGAGTGACATGAAGGGAGAGGGAGGAAAACTGCAGGAAACATATATGGCAGGAGTAGAGGAGAGAACGAAAAAAAGCGATAATGTGAAATTAAGCGGGGAATATTCTCTTATCGGACATTTAAGGCGAAATTCTTGTTTTTAGATGATGTTCCTACCCGTATAAGTCGGAAGTAATGCCTTCAAGTGGTCGCGGACTGAAATTAATCACGCTCAAGAAAATGTTATATATATTAAGATAATTTGGAAGCAGAACATTTTCCTGAGGTAATAAAGTGATCACAATGTTACAATGAAGTGTATGAACTTCTAAAAGGATATTATTCCTTGAAGAATGTAGGATAATGACTTAAACATACAAATTACACACTGGTAATTATTTACAAGATCCTGGTGTTGGATATTCCTCATTTGTTTACAATAATTTCTCTCTGGATTGCATACGCGTACCATTTTCCATGTAAAAGAGCTGGTATTTTTCGAGAAAGATTTTGGAGAGTAGTTCGGAACGGTCTGATATTTTTTTATCTTCGGAGGAGTGAGATTTTTTTCCTTAAATCGAGTCCAAATTCGTTGATTTCTATGTGAAATGATTTTCGTTCAAGCTACTTTAAGGGTTTTAAGGTGGCTGTACACCATGGCCGATAACGCTTTCTTGGACGTCTACGCAATTTCCTTTTACGGCTTTGTTTTACTACTTAAAGAATATGTATTAGCGCCGGCCACTAAATATAAGAATTAATATTGACGGCAAGGGTTGTAGATTTGTCCGTAATTATTTCAACCGCGACAGTAATACATATTTGTCGAAAATCAGGTAATCGCCATGACTTGTAGGACGTATATTTTAATAAATATTTATACTTAATGTCAATGAGGGACGAGACAAGCCTGATATTACCAGAAACGATTCCACAGACGTATGCTACTTAAATCTTCTATCACGCTGAGTGACCTAGAGGCAACATAAAAAAAAACGTTTTTTTTGTCTCTGATTAGGCTTATTTACGTCTTTAAGCCTTTTTTACATCAAATTGTACAGTTTGGCTATGAAAATGTCTCTCATTCGTAACGTTTAGTTCATGATTCTCCCACGAGTGGGGTAACACGTGAAATGACTGCCAATGATGGACGAAAAAATCGGTGTAGAGAGGGTTAAAGAAAATGTGTATGCGCAGATCTCTAGAATGAGGGTTTATATTGAGAGCGAGTGTTATAACTTTTGGCTTTTTGCTCACTGCATAATTATTTCGACCGTGCAAGAAGTGTAAAATAGTCGAAAATCAGGCGATCGCCACGACTCACGAGACGCATATTTCTAAAACTCTTTAACGTCACAGCGAGCATTCTCGCGGATACATGCAACGCAATTTCCTCCGCGCCATCGGTGTCGGTGTTGTCGGGGGGTGGGAAATGGAAGGGAAGGCAAAGATCTCTCCTAGGCGGTGGCAGAAGCCGGAGTTGAAAAGGACGTTTTCCGCCGAGGAGCACAGCCCCCTTAACGTACGAATGTGGGCGCGGATAGGCAGGGTTGCCGACGCAAAATAAAACCTGCCTCGTCCCATCAGACGCGTTGACGCGGGGAGCAAATGAATGCCGATTTCGGGGTTGTCACCGACTCTCGCCCTGAATGCGGATCTTGCATACGGCTCGCCACCCCTGGCGCTCCCACGTTCACGTTAATTAATTGTGCAAGACGGGTGGCGGATAATGGAACTGGGGAGGGGGAGGTGGGGTCGCTGCGTTTTTGCACCGAATGAGCAGGGGGTGTCCATGGCGCTCAGCCCGGAACCCGTGAGGTTTCTGCGAGAAGGGGAGGGAGATGAGCTTAATGGGGTGACTGGTGAATGAGAGCCAACAATCCCATTTCTTTACCGGCATATATGAGAAAGTCCACGAATAATTCACGAAGCAAAGCTCACGTTGAAGACTTATCCTATTGAAGGAAAGTCTTACCCTGGGGGTGGAATAAAATGTATTAAGATTTGTTAAACGAGAGAGACCCGACAGCCATCAAGTCCGTTCATACGACAGTAAGGGTGCAAACTTACTTGTTGCTTTAATGGCGTTAGACATTGCGTTACAGACTCAATTTTTTCGCAGCTATAACTCTTTTCCAAGCTTTCAGATCAATAACCGGCATTATTCTGTAATAAGTTACTACTGATATTATTAATGACTAATACTTCTGGAGATTTTGCTCATAAAAATGAATAACGTTTGCGATTTTTCCCGATGCTATGAAGAAAATTTTGCTAATTTCAATAAATTCAGAGGAGGGAATGTCGCTTAGCAAATGATGTAGCCGCGCCAAGGGCGCCATAGACAGACGTCGGAGAGTGCAAGACTCCTCGCTTTCACTGAAATAGCGCAGGTAGCGCGCTTGCTAATCACTCCAAAGCTTACTTCTGCAAAAAAGAGTGCTTCTCATTGCTGTATTTGTGTAAAAAGCCCACCCCAACCGTATTGGACAAGCCGTACTGGTATAAAATGAATAATGCTTTCTTAATGGTTTTTTACGTGTATTGTTAGCGTGAAAAAGAGATGCTTAACTAACAACTTTACGAATACCCTGATTGGCTGATTTCTCCGTCACAAAAAAATTGTCGTATCAATAGTCGTTGTGTCGAAAAAAATATTTACTTGATTCCTGCTAGCGAGATTTGAAAATTTTATCCGATGTTATCATTATGCGCCAACTTTTATATCCTTTCCAACATTATGCCTTAGGTGATCATATGATTGAGCCCCCACTAGTCTATTCCTTCGTCTCAAAGAAGTTATTTGTTTAACTATTGCACTCTTTCTCAATTTTTTCATATCTGCAACACATATACTACCGTTTATTCTACACTTTCATCAAAAACAGTTCGATAATCTGTTTCCGATTTTTAACCTCCAATTTACAACCCTACAACTGCTTACTTTATCTGCGCAAGAGAGTTTTTAACTAAAGAATGCACGAGGCTCTAGTGCAGGCATTTTATAAATATTAAAATGTCACACTTTTCAAATTTTTCATTAGGTTTTGATACATTTTCAAAACTAGATGGGTATGTTGCATTATTGTTTCATTTTTACATTACAATCTAATTAAATTTACCATAGAAAAACTCTAGTTTATTCATTGATATTGTAGAAAAACTCATTATAATAACGCGTTAATATTGCTAATGGAAGGAAAACAAACAAGTTTGAAGCTGCAGTTTTAAAGACCGGCTTGGCTTATAGAAGAAGCCTTGCGCGCTCCAGTCTCGATATCATGAAGACCTAATTTATGCCAACATGTTTTGGAAACGGAAAAATAAATATGGTCGAATATATCAACGGCTGACAAGGTGATTCAAACGAATGAATACCCCAGGCACTCACCTCTGACCCAATGACCCAGGTGGCCACGACGTTGTTGCAGTTGTGGAAGACGGCCGGCTGGTTGGGCTGGTAGCACACTTGGCCCTGGTGCTGTGCATACCTCTCGAACTGTGGATCGTTGCCTTGGCATTCGTAAAGGATCACGTGGTGCATGTACAGGCGGTTGTCTTGATGGTGTAGTGGTTCATACTGCAAAAAATTCGTTTCGGAAAATCAAAGAAATGAACGACCAACATACGTTTAACTTATATTAAACTTTTTCTTTGATGAAGAACTCTCTTTCAAAAGAAACCGCTACACAGACTGTTACCATTTCAAAAGTAAAATAAATTCCTTTTTAACTCATGCAATGAAAATCGTATGAAAACAAAGATTTTTTAATTTAATACTATATTTTCGCTGCCACAATGTCCCATTTCCTCTGATTGCAGAACAGACAACAAAGCAGTCTTTGAGCCGAATTAATGGGCCTTTTCATTAAAATAAAAAAAGTATAAAACTATTTAACCATTTATTTATGTCGATAAGAAGATTTTGAAATGGAAGCTCCGGACTAACTACAACTGTCTTCTAAAGTAGAAAATGAATCACAAGTTTGAGAACTCTATTACCAAGTTCAAGATTGATAAACTTTGAAGTTAAGAGATTGATAAAATACAACAGAGGTGTTTACGTTTTATCAATTTTGGGATGGGGTAATGAGTGTACTGTAATGCAATATTACATATTGCGATATGACCTTCAGCTACCTTCTACGTACCATAGGCAAATAACATAATATTACTTTAAGAACTACATAAAACTAGTGAATATGTGCTGTCATCCAACCATCATTATTTAACATTAAGATGTAATAAAGTGCGGATGATATATGTTTTGCAAACGCCTACTTCACTAAGTATTTCTTGAAAAAACCAGCTATTATCTGAAATTCAAATAACTTGTTTTCATGTTTTGAGTCAGCAGGATTGATTTCTCTCATGCTAAAATAATAAACCATAAGATGTTACGACAAAATTATCCACCACATGAAATCATAATTAACGGAATTATTTTCCTCAGAAAGCTTCTCACTGCATATTGCTTAGGGTTTACATAAATCTTTAGTCTTAATATAATATTTTGCATGCATGAAAATTTCCCTCATATATGTCGCATTATAATATAAAAATGGAAAATGAAACTGTGCTTATTTTAATTCGATACCATACAAATTCGAAAAATACTAGCACATAGGTATCTCACAGATTGCTGCGTAGAAGGCAATGGCTTTTAGGATGCCAGCAAGGAAAAGAAAGGGTATAGAAAATACGGTTTTTAGCGAGAAATGTGATGATTAAAAAAAGGTATTTCGGTGGAATCCGTGAATCCATCATTTTCGGCTTAGAGCGAGAATAACGCGCCGGAAGAATTCTTAGACTTACCTATTCGAAAATGCGTCTCATATTTCGCCATCTTCATTGTGTTATGGGTGTAAATGATATCTGAAGCAAGAGCCTGAATTTTGAGATTTTTCTGGGAATCTGTCGGAGCCATACTTAAACTTAAACGAGAAAAATACAGAAAGTGATCATGTTGTTAAGGACGTTACACAATTCTTAGGAGCAGAGAAACCAAAAAAAAACTGTTTATCAAAGATATCTATCATAAAGTTAATAACTATTTTTTCTTTATGTAATATTTATATTATTTTCATTCAAAAATTTGGAATGACTCAGTAATAAAATATTTAAAAAAATATAATTTGCTTTTAAACGGATCTTACGCTTATTCTGTAACGAATGTTACAAAATTTTCCTTTATACATAAACCAATATAGATTATTTATCTCATTAGTAAATAACCTATGTTTTCTTCAGTTCATATACTAGAAAGATATTAATATTTTAAACTGCATTCAATCCTCATGACATGCATGATGCTCCTCGAAAATTGCACCAGAGTTTCTTTTCTGTTTTTTTCATTATAAATTCTGCCTACTGAGCCACCCTAATTGTAGATTTAGAACGGCAGAGTGGTTAAGAATATCATAGTTGAGTTATATGTAGTGATTTCTCCATACATGCGATATAGTCTTCATTGTTATACCATCTTTAAGCGAGATGTTAATGATCTTCTAATGCTTACTGACGTTTTATCTTTTTACCCGAATTCCTCTTTTATACGGATTGACTGCATGGCAAAACCACGGCAAAAACTGCACCGAACGACAAAAAACGCTTGTCGAGTTCTCAGCCCTATTGTGCGCCGCTTTCGCGCTTTTAGTGCGTTTGAGCGGGTGACAGGCGCTGATCATTACAGCCAATTACATCACCACCTATGACTAGTGAATGAGTGGCAAAATACGAAACAGGAAAAAAGGCGGAGCAGGATACGTACAAGATAATGGCGAATTGACAGTTAATTATCCGGCCGATCATAAGACACGTCCAAAGCCATTTGGGAATCACGTGGCCGAAGAATCCAATATGGTGGCTTTTTTTAATAATCTTGCCATGGTGAAAAAATTGTTTCCTTCTCGCATCTTTCTAAGATTAATCAGTGTATTCAAGGTGAGCTATTATTTTTGAGGGGCTCCGGTCGGATACCGAGGCAGGGAGGAATACGGAATCATTGGAAATATTGGGGACGTATAATATTTCATTACAGTCCGGCCCTTTCTATGCCAAACTCAACCAAATCACATCCCTCATTGGTAGCAAAATATTCTTGCATCAACGTTTTCCTGCTTGAAAATGGAGGGGACTTATAAAATTCTCAAATGCTGTGACGAATGAAGATATTTTTACTTTAATTTTTCGGATATTCTTTGAAGAGCAATTACCACATGCCATTATGATGTCTCATACGTTTAAATGTATTAGTATGGCTAAAGTTACATGAATAATCATAGAGTATGAGTCGATGGGGCTCTGGAAAAGCTAATAAAACGTTAAAACCCTGGAAAATATTTGAAATAAATGAGGCTATGGTTATCTGGTGTAAAGTATTTTTGCCGCAGCATTGATGAAATAAAGATAAATAAAAGATAAATATTTTGAATTCCAATAAAAACACTCAGATAATTTGATTATATGTGTTTTAATGACCCTTTTTCATTGTTGATATATTTTATGGGCTTGAATATTTATGGATATTTGTTGGAGTTTGCATCCTTGCGTATATACCTATGGGTAAGAACACGCAGAAACGAAAAAATCCAAAATATTTAAATTGCAGTAGTATTATCATGTCTCCTTTTAAGTAAGTCTTGCGCCTTTTTCCGTGCTGAAATTGTCCCTCTATGTATGTGTGTTTGAAAAAAAATTATGCCTTGTCATTTATAAAGTTAAGTTGCATCGTACAATTAATGTGAACCCCCGCATCGGTCGGGTTTACAGGTTTATATCAATTTATAATTTTTTTCTACTACATTGCACAGTAAACTGTATGTATCTATCCATCGATACTAGGAAGTAAAACAGCCCTATAGCAGATAACCAGCCTAAAATTGGAATCACTGACTGCATTCCTCGCATTTGGTGCTTCACGTATAGAACGCATTAGCTATTTTTACCTCCATGTCTTGTAAAATAGTAAAAAACGAAATTTGCGCAAAATTACACATGAAGTTGCGATTCGAGCCCTGATTTGTTTACCCCCTTGCTGAGTCATCGTAATGACTGATAGGATTTTAGTCTAGCGCATATTTGCTGTCTAGGATAATACGCCGTTGCATTTCTCATAGAACGAGCCACTAGCCCTGGAATATTGGGTGACTGAATATCCCCAGAGGTGACAACTCAAATCGCAGCGGACTCTGACATTGCATTCGAAAATAATACATACATACACACATACCAATCACGCCGTTCCCTTCCGGGATAGGCACAGTCATAAATACACATGTGTACACCTAAATCTGCTTCAATAATTTCCTCCATACTGACCTATTCTTGAAAATCTCTTTTGCCTCATTTACCCCCATACACTGTTTCATACACGCCCTCCTGTTTTTAAGACACCTAATATTCCTTCTTCTAAGAATTTCCTCATCCACATTCAACCACAACTTTCTCGGCCTACCTCCGTATTAGACGAAATACGGCTATATAACCAAATCGGTGATGTATTTGAAGCTTTGAAATACAAACTTGTATCAGGCAATCAATTATTGTCACTGAAAGTAAGAAATATTTGACAAAAAATGAAATTTTCTCCATGGAATGCCCACATGAACTTTCAATAATCGACCGTTTTAACGAACATGAATATAAAAGCTTAAGGAATCAATAGTGGCTCTTAATAAGAAGATAACTGAAATATCAAGATTAGTTGGTGTTGTCGGCCATTACTTGGTGGAAACGACTCATTATAAATGATGGTGATAATGAGCTGAGTGTCGAAACCTAGGTAGTGGAAGGAAAATAAAAATTGTGGAAAAATCATATTTATTCATTGATTTATAATGATTCGTTTCCACCAAGTAACGGCCGACAACACCAACTATATCAAAAGCACTTGTAACGCGACGAAGGCCAATGTCGAGATTATTTAATATTAATGTATAAAAGAGAAGCATTACCTTTCTAAAACACTGTGGTTTGAGTGAAGACAGCATCCGCTCTGAAAGAATTTATTTATAATCCTTTTTGAGGGAAATTTCTACTCATATTCAGAGTAAATTTGAGCATCGCAGTAAATGGTAGACACATATTCTATTAGCTATTTCTAACATTGAATTCCCTCACGGGGTATCCTTAAATCCACTAGCAAAACATCCGAGTAATATAAAATATTAATGCGGAAAATGAACTGCATACATCGATCGGAAAATAGTAGGAAGCCAGGGGACAGATGCAGATAGAGGATGAAATCCTGTGACGGTGATGAAAACCACTCCAGTTTCATGAGCCGCAAAAGGAGAAGTCGCGCCATGAAATGTTAAAATGAAAATTCCCGCACTTTGCTTACATCTGCGACCGTTCGGGATTTTCTCGGAGAAGTGGACGTTATCGCAGCTGAATGGCGGATAAAAAGCATTTTGAAATGATGGAATAATCGATGTAGGCGGGGGAGGGAACCCACGAGATTAGTCCCCCCCCCTTTTCAGCATTAAAAGGTAGCCAGCTAAAAAGGAGAAGGAGCACGAAGCCTTCTAGCAGAGAAAGGAGCGAATGGCGGGAATTACGCGAATGCCGCCCGCAAGCTGGCGCTCCCCCGAGAAATCAACAAATGACTGATGAGATCCGAGAGGGAGCGAGGGGCGTTATTGATTTCGGCCCGATTGTTCGCAACACAAGGAAGGAGACACGGCGGGGCCTTGGCAAAACATTCCTTCCGCTCATCCAATAGATCCTCGCTCACTAACGAAACAATCATCGAAGCGGATTTACGAAGCATGCTCGCACAAAACCTACCAACGAGCCGAATTACGAAAAAAAACCGAAAGGAAAGTCTTTAATCACTCTTAGCAGTGGCGCTTTAAAGAGGAATAACAAGAAGTTTGTCCCGCCTCGTGCCCTTCGGCTAAAGGGCCGCTCTTCTCTCCGTCTCCCGCGTGATTGATGGTATCGCGGGCTCTCGGTTCTATATTACGGTAACACCGTGCATCAAGTTAAGCAGGGAAAACCAACGGGCAGATGTAAAAGGGGGGAGTTGAACGGGGGAAGGCGCAATTTACGGGAACCCCCTCGTGTCGCGAGTGTCTCCGTCTTTCGCAACGGATGTAGCGTTTCATCACTGCCTTTGCGTTCATTTTTTTGCTCACCGCCCCCCAAAGACAAAGCGCGCCGTGCATTACTTAATTAAGTTGGCTGTCAGTTGTCTTGATCAAATGGAGTTGGAGGGGATGTGGGTTACCCTTCCGGCGGAACGCGTGCTTTCGGAAGACCCTCGCAACTCCTAACCACTCCGACACTGTTTGCCGATTTTAAATCTTAAGAAATCTCATTTATAATACCCTAATGAAAGTATTTTAATTAAACTGCTTCAATTAACCCTCGTGAAAGATCTGCAAACATTGTAAGCCTCATCTCTATCTAGTAGTTTCAGGATATACTATACTATCTAGTAGTTTCTGGGAATCTATAGATCCTCGAACCGCGTTCAAGTAGAAATATTGTTTTTATAATTTTTTCTTACACAGCATAAAGTTATAGGTATGAGACACCTGCATGAACTAAATCAGGGGCGGTTCCAGACCAGAGATTCGCGAAAGAATTAGCGGCTCTGTGGCATGTAATACCGCCTCAAGAGAAAAGGGTCCGGGGGTCTTGTCTGTGAAATCCTTAAGGAACTTTGAGCAAAATGGCGCATTTTAAGAGGTTTTAAAACTAAATGTTGCCATTTTCAAAGAAGGTTTTACTGAACGGATTGTTTTTAGTTATTTCTGCCAAGTTTTGACGTTTTAAAATAACTTTGAGTTAAAATTGCAGTGAATATGTAGATACTCTAATTTAGCTTCAAACCCATACCTAACATCGTACTTCCCAGCAAATGATTAATTAAGGCTTACAGTTTGAGGTACATGAAAAAAATAAACTACGCCGAGTTTGGAGGTAGAATCGCTCCTACTTAAATTGCAATTGGCGGCCCTTTGGGGCAGCCAATGGCTTAGATATGAGTCTGTGTTTGTCAATTTCTTTGGAAGTAATATCTTTAAACACCTTTTCCTAGTTTTAATATTAAAATGTATATAGAAGCTAAATTATTTTCAACTTTCACGCACAACTAACAGCAAACAGCTAATGTATACAAATCTAGCCATTGTTTCATTACGAATAACAGTGTATAAAAATGAACACATCTCATTGACACACGTTATTACATTCCCACAAATAACGCTATGAAAACTCAGTTTCGCCCATTTTCTCGCATGAGAATGCAAGTGAAACAAGGAAAAACCTCTCTTAGACTGTCAAGCACACGGTTCTGATGCAATGAGAAGTTATAGTATTAGGTATAGGTATCGGTTTTCAGGGTCCGTCCGTTTTATCCCAACAAATAATGACTTTTAGCAAAAGAAGGATGGAGGAGAATTAGTAAAGTAAACCCGGAACATCTGCCCAAGGAGAAAATCTCAGCGATAGCTATTCATGAACAGATCCACACTTAACACATGGCGCATACACCTACCATTTGGAATCTACTTTAACGCCAAGTTGTACAGAAGAACAGGAAAGTCCTGTCAATATCCAATTTCTGTAATTGAAGGTGTTTCTTTCCTCACGCCACGACCTGACAGCTATTGTATGTACTATTGCCACTTTATAATCTGTCTCTCTTCATGTTCAATGCCACATCTCAAAACGAACTTTACAAAACGATTGTAGCAAGTTTAGGGTTTTTCTTAGACATGACTTACCATTTTCTAACATGGCGAGTGAGTCATGGCATAATCATACTGGATTACCATCTCAGAGCGCTTATGCATTTACAACAAGAATGGACTAAGAGTATGGACAGAAAAGTAAAGTATTCGCTCAACAAAGATTCAAGTTTAGAAAATCAGGATGCAGAGAAAGAGAAAGAATCTGCTTACATGTATTCCAGTCAAATTTTCTAGCCTTTGGAAGATATATTGCCTTCAGAAGTCATGAGGTAAATATGGAAAATTCATGAGGTAAGGTAGTAATGTTTCATTAATTATACTCCAATGAAATCTGAACTTGGGTAAAACAATAATATAATTCTTCTATAGGAGTCAAAGCATTACCACATACTGGGCGTTATTCATTTGCAAGGGATTTAAATAAGATGCTTCCCAATTATAATACTCCATTTAAGCATCAAAAATAAATAAATGTGATAAAATATCCTATCTGATACACATGCAGTATCTGATACACAAATTTTTGCCTGACACTGTGAAATATCTTGGAATAAAGAGAGTTCCGTTTGTATAGATTACCTGTAAAAAAACAATAGAAATTCGCTACTAATGGCACACATCATAGTTTTACTGATCAATCTACAGTGAAATTATCTGGCATAAATTATTAGCGACTGCGTTCAAATCAAGAGATGACAAATTTCTCTCATTTCTAACTCTTCCAGAAATTTATAGTAAATATAACTCACCAACCCAAATAAAAGATAATTTTATGTTTAGTTTTCATATCTTCATACTTTTCCGTTTCAGCGCGAAAGAAGAGTCCGTCTCATGACTTGTTTGCGAATTGCAATGAAATATTCGAGTTCGCCACCTAGAGTCACCATCGTCATTCAGTGAAGATTTCTATTTCGTCACCAATGAAGATTTCGAGAGAAATGAGAACGTTGCGGCCAGCCAGCAATGATTTCAGTTTGTTTGTTGTGAGCAAGGCTCATTTTTCAGTCTTATCTAAAAGCTGATAAACTAGACATCATTCTTATGTACTGATGAGTCCAAAAAAGAGGCAATCACGAAGAGTTGCTTATTCTAGGAAGTAAACACTTCATAACTGGTCTACACCAATTAAGTAGAAGTACATATAAGCAAAGTATGCTGTACTTAAAATAAAAATCACCATTTCGGAAGGAATTACGGAATTTTACCTAGGAGAGAGTATAAAAATGAAAGTTGGGACAACAAAAAAATAATCCATGTTTGTAGTAACTGATCAATAGGCTTATGACGTAATTTAGGGATAAATAAGTAAATATTATGATAAAACATTTGCGTTCCCAGTTCTCGGTAACTGGAAGCTATGTCCAAATTTCCATTTCTTTGGTGCGACCCCGTGTTCATGGAATAAACACACTTAAAATCATCAGCCCTATCAACCTCTGATATTACAAGGATTCCTCCTGAATCACTATGTAGACATGTGTCCACTTCCATAAGGTGTTTTTTTTATTGCACGATATAGTGAGTTTTCCTCACATGAAGAGTTCGGCTTGACTCATGACTCCAATGCCACATCAACACTGCCGGTGGAGTAAACATTAAAGTCCGCAGATAAAGTCAATTACCTTGGGACTATCTTATCCTTCTATGGACGGAATTATGAAACATCAGCATGAAAAAAATACTACTACTATATTAGTTTTTAAAAGTGCTATTTAAGAATTAAAAATGCAATTAATTATGTAATAATATTCACTTAGAAATGTGACGTATTTATATTGTGCATATTTATGTTAAAATAAACGTTTGATAATAATATTTACACAAGGAATACTTCAATATTACCTTCATAACCTACCTTTTTTAAACTTTTCAAATTTTTTCTTCATATGACAGCTGAAGCTATTTATTTTAGAGCTCCAATAGGCACGCCATCGTCAGTGAATAGCGTCACACATTCATCGATTCAAATTGTTTAAAAAAACCACGAAAGAGACGCAACTTTCCACACACTCAATCCGAAGCGTTACAAGGAAGTCTAGCGCAGCAACTAAACGGAATAGCCTCTTAGAAAGTAGATATTTCGATGATTTTCTAACGTAACAAATTTGACTCGCTAGTTAATAGAGGGTTGACTTCAGACATATCGTGGGAAACACACATACAAATTATACGCGGAACTGCATTGAAGAAACTAGGGTATATCAAGCGTATGATAGGAAGGTCCTCGAAAGAGAAGGTAAAAGAGAGCTGCTACTGAGCTCTGGTTAAGCCATACATTGAATACGTCGCGAGCATTGGGATCCTGTAGGGAAACATTTAACAAAAAAAATAATGTAATACAAAGAAACGGTGTGCGCTTCGTTAAAAACTGCTACGAGGAAACATATAGTGTTTCTCGTGAAACAGACAGGGTTGACAGAATATTATAAAACAAATTCATATTTTCAAAGAGCATACCCTCATCAACGTGGCCAAAAATATCACATATAATCTTACTCAATTCTATTCATGGTTAATGGCGTTTTAAAGTTGATTGCAGTTCAATAAAACAACGGTGAAGCTTTAAACGGAATAGTTCAAATAGGTAAACAATTGTTATTGGTAAGAGAATTACTCTTTAAAATGAGATATAATGCCCATATATAGAGAGTAGTATGTGAATGTCCAGAGAAAAAATAAATTTGTTGCGAAAATATTTCATTTAAAGCTTAGAGTAAATAATTGGACTACGCAGGAATCTATTCGATGTTCTACACGAAATACAAAACTGCACAATTTGTACAAACAACACAATGACTTTTTTCTTCATTCAGGGTATTCAATTAAATCATTAATAACAAGCCAGGTGAAAGCATATCAAAATATTTCAGGCTCAATGTTAATTAATATTTGTTGAAATTTGACTGGGGCGTGAATAAAAATCTCACCTTCTTCCGCGGAAAAGACGCAACAAAAAATCCAACGGTTTAAAATCAGTTTATTGATTAGTTCAGTGGAAAGAAACAATAATTCAGATATTCCTGCACAGTTTATCCACGATTTCCTCAGCACAATATTTGAGATGAAAGCGTGATGGAATTAACGGGGAGATATTCAGCGGGTATGAATTTTGCGAACAAAAAGACACAAAAAGTATATATGAGAAAGAAAGAGCTATCAGGGAATGAAATGCCAAGAAACATTCACCATTTTATGCTTTTGAAGTGTGATATAGACATAAGTAGGCCAACAGAAAATTCGTGAGCATTTAAGACCCCCCAGGGGGATCACATAAATCATTATGAAGAAAGTGAATTAAATACGCGGCTAAAGAAATGAGTTGAGCAATGGCACCTCGAAGGGTTACGTTTAAGAAGAGAGTACACGAATTATGACCCTTAATCGTGAATAAGAGTGCCGATAGGTACCCGACAAACGGCACCTCAATCCAGCTTATTTAACAAAATATCGCCTTGTGAAAGTTCATGATTTATTTATTTATTTCTTTTCCCAATCCCGAAAACAGCAAATTAAGGCCTTTTACACCGGGTGATCAACATTATAACGTGGGACGAAACAACAACCATGTCCTGAGTGGTGAAAAATCACTCAGGCTGGACTCAAACCCGCGACCCTGGGATTGGCAAGCAAGGACTTGACCCCGTCGCCACCTGGGCCGACATATGTGGTTCAAGGGCATAGAAAGAAGAGAATCCCTATTTTTTTAACCTCATCTATGTAATCAGTAGAGCATTATCTTATCATTAAGTGTCTACTACACACTCGCAGAAAATGATCTCTAGGAAGCTTATTAGTTAGCGCAACTTTTGGAATGAAACAAAATCATATAAGTTAACTGCTTTACTCACTCGAACCATATGGTGCCTCCTCTTGATATCCGGCAGTTTGAAGATTTTACACCAGTAGAGTGTGTCCTCTTTGGCGGGAAGTAACACCTGCGAAGAGAAAGCATCATCAATGGTAACACTAAGGAAAGGAATTAGCAGTTGAAATGTAATACAACGGATTCCAGATCTAAAGCATAGTTTTCACGGGGAGTTTCCGTCCTAAGGAATTTACTGTGCAATTTAATGAATATACTTTCCTTCGCTCAAATAGGTACCCAAGGATTCTCTTAGAAATATGTTAGGGTAGATGACCACGTTCCATAAGACTCTAAGAGGGTCCTTCCGGGGCACCGCTTATTAGATTTATCATAATGACCATTTATTGCTGGAGGCCTTTCCGCCCCATGAGAAAATTTCTAGCACAGTACCTATATATACAAACAGCCATTACATGATGCTTAAATAAACAAGTTAATATGGAAAAAACAAGAAAAAACAAAAAAAAGAAAAGAAAAAATAGACATACTCATCACACTTATAGTGGACATGCCCTGACTCCATTTGAGTATTGAAAACACCCATTCAATGTAATCAATTGCAAACAACCACAAACATACCCAAGCACTATGATCTGATAGCTCGATCTTTCCTATTTATAAAGGCATAATGAATAATCTGTGATGCAATGCCTGAAATTGATAACCAACAATTTCAGTGTTTAGAATTAGAAAGAACTTGAAAATGGGCAACTTGGCCTCTTTGACTGTATAATTCGTTTGAAGACCTGACTCTTGTCAGCCACAGGCTGTTTTTAGCCTTAGAAAACGACCCTGGTTATTTTCTTATTTCCCAACCTCACGCATTCCGGTTCCGGTTCCCCAGCAATCTTGGGACTACGTACAATATCATTTGTGCATTCTCCATGCATTTTATAGGTGTCAAAGCCTGCTCTTTTTACTATTACCTCATCCTAAAATGCACCTCAAGCCTCACTCCCTGGAAGCAAACTTAGCCAACGTAACAATATTTCTAAAACTATTTACATATTAACTAAACTTTTTACTGTTTTTTTCACGCCACTCATACCCATCATTTTTTTTACAAACAACAGTACTGTCGCCAAGTGAACTTGCAAGCATGATGTAAAATACAATTCTTCCTTTGACCAATATCACCACTTTTTGGGAAAATTCGATAACAAAATAATCTCAACTTAAGAATGCTGTAAGCATTGACTGGTGCTAAAATTTTTGATCGATAAGTTACTTCATTTTTCACAAGTGTAAGCTTCATATATTTCGGTGGAATTTACATTGCAGTTATATATGGGAGAGCTAATTCTTGAGCGTTATCTTTTTCTATGAAGTTTGTTTTTCAAGTAGCTAGCCTCAAATTCACCATTGATTGTAATTTTCAACCTCAGAATATATCTTTATTTACTAATTTACAGAATTATCTTTTTTTACATTTTACTTTTTACATATACTTTTAAATAAATTACAGAATATATCTTTATTCACAATAATTTATAAATTACATATATATATATATATATATATGTAATTTATAAATTATTGTCAATGATTTTCGTCAGTTTAAATTTCGGCAGGGGATAGCATTACCTATCAATAAAGTACAAATACTAATTAATTAACTAATTTATTTTCATTATCTCAAATATAAAATGCATCAGAAAATAATGCTTGGTGAAACAAAACTTAAGGAAAGTAAAATACTGCGGATGTTAATTAGGGAATGCCAAACAAGGTTTTCAGTATACCTAATTAATTTTATACGTGTGTTTTCCTTAAAACGTGTATGGGGTATATATTTTTAACCACCATTTTAATGTTTCATTATTGTGCTCCAATTTTAAATCAAATCTAGAGGTTGTATTTTGCATTAATTTGGCAGGAAAATATGTTAACCTGTTTAGTTAGAAGATCCAAATTAGTAACACATATTGTTTTTCCACCGGGCATAACCTTTGTTAATGAATCTAATTACACGATATTTATTATTCTTCGGAAACAAAATAAAAGTAAATTTTTTCCCTCTGTCTGTTTTAATTTCATATTTAGTATTAATTCAATCTCTGCAAACGAATGTACAGGTAAATCAAATGTATAGTAGTTAAAGTGCATAATAATTTTGTGGATACTCATAAAGCACATAGTATTTTAGCAGCAGATTTTTATACCGATACATTTTATGCTTTTGATGATAATAATTAGGACATCATTTTTTAAAGGAAATTGATTAACCTCTCATGGTTCATCGTCATAAAAATCGATTTGTAGAAGGTAATAGCCCACAAAGTATTTTCAAACGAGTGCCATCAGTGCAGTGAGTGATGATTGATGCCAACCAAAAGACTCTTATGAGACTGCAGGCACAGATTACGAAGAAGGAGGTAATGATTTATTTCATAAAGAAAATTTATATGATACGTAAGGACGAGCATTGAAAAAGCATTTACTGCAAAGAATTGCATATTTACCATCGCTCTACAAAAAACCACATCCATGACAGCAATAGTGAGATTGAGCAATAGGTTCGTAAAAGTATCACGTGGGGAAGAATTAAGAATTAACTCTAGGTGTTCAAGCTTCTAGGCCAAATGTAAGTGCCTAGTGCTTCTGACATCTTAGGAAAGGGCCGGTCCAGACTAAATGTCAGTTTTCCTAAAAATTGAGTTAAGGTGTTTCACTATTAATCATAACAAAAAGTCGCAAAATGGCGAAAATATCAGTGGTTGGTTGGAGCAAGAAATGATATAATATACGGGGCTTTGTTTTCGCTGATTATTCTTAGTATATCCTTACAGTTAAAAACGCTGGGAAGTAAAAAAATAATATCGGCCACTTTCCCTCCTGTCAGGACTTTTCTGAAAAGCGTTGAAGAAGGAATACGGTTTCAAATATTTCCAAAAGAGGGTATTGAAATGAAAAATTGACTATTGGCAGCCTAAACATAGCAATATGCATGAGTGAATTTAGTGAACATTTCTATCACATTTAGACAACATTTACACACTATTTTGTGTTATATTCTTTATTATGTCGTGACTAAAGAAAGTAATAGATATGTCACTGATTAAAATACGAAAAATGTAGATATGTAGCTATTTCTACCTCTTTGGATTAGTATGCCATTACCATTTTCTGGGCGGCAACAGAAATACGCCATAAATTCTTCTGCGTTAAGCTAAGTTAATATTTTTTACCTTAATAAACCACGGACATGGTGATTATTAAATTTATGCGTGAAAATGTATTATCTGAAGAGGTATTTTACCTACGACAAGTCATGCTTCAAAATTCCTTATTATCCTGCTACATGTTATGAAACGGTGACTATGATTTTACGCATGCAGTACAACTATTGTTGAATAAGCCATTTGTATATGCTTACTTGAACTTAGTTTTAACATTAGAACTCTTGTATTTTGCGTGTGCCTGTGTTCAGACAGGTAATTCAGCGTACAAACACAAAGACGACCACCTCGGAGTATGATATATTCATAGCAGAAAATTCCATAAATGTTGACGATGATTGTACCGGGGTTTTTTGTCAATTCTGTAGACAATTAATCTGCTATTTCAGGTCAAATATTTGCGTTCTTTGAATTAAAAGACCTCAAAACGAACCTGACTAAATCTACAATAACTTCAGCAATTTTTCGGGCATCTCCGCTGTAAAAAAGATTAGTGAGGTTTCAGCTATCACCTTGATTGATTCCATTGAACAGGTGCCAAGAAATGTGTGTCGGAATAAAGGGAAACTCACTAAGTGACATTTATGGGTTTGGGTGGTAGATGTGAGGTCTGTGCACTCTAAACAATTGAATATCGACCTCAGTCTAAACCGCGATGAGTACATAATGATGTATATAAGAGAAAAAAGAACCTTTTTCCTGGTACCGTGAAATCTGGGGGTAATATCAGTTGGTGTATTGCATATTCATTCCAAGCAATAGCATTTTTCAATGAAAAAATAGTTTACATTAAAAATTTCCTAATCAACTTAAGTACTTCTATTTAACTATCCTCTTCAGATAATAATTTTGATATTAAACAGATGTGACAACAAATACGCAGAATTCAAACGTCAAAATTAACTTAAATCTGGAAAATAGAAATCCTTCCCACTCTCTTTCCAAGAAATATTTTTTGTCCTTTAATACGCGCGCTCGAACACGGAGACTGTAATGCTATTCATAACACCGCATTGTTTCTAAATTAACTCGAAACATCTCACCTCTTCTAACTCACAGGAAATGAAAATATTTTCCTTCCCAAGCTCTATTTACACGTACATATTATTTCTACAAATTTATTTTATCTAACATCATCTTATATTCGCACGCACACGATCATCTTAAATGTAAACCCCTTTTTCTATCCAGGACGCAGAACCTCTCGCGCGTAGTTACGCCTCTGACATTACAGAACTATTATTTTCAGTGAAGTAATAGACACATTCAATTCATATAACACGTTTGACTGCGCAACAAAATTCTCAAGGAACTGAAGCATATAGTTTTGATGAAAAATCTATAATTGCTTGGTTTAGAAGTATCGGCATTCAGAGCTCACATGCAATAAAAAAAATAAACACCGCGATGGTTTATGGCGACGTTTGATAAGAAATGGCTCGTGCTACTAATTTAATTAGTGAAAAATATAATTGAAATAAGATACATCCACTTTTCAATGGCATTTCTAATCCCTCTCATGTGAGTTCGCTAGTGCGGGTCAACCTACCAAACGAATGAGTTTGTTACGACTAGTTTCATACATTGTTCTATCATCGGAAATGACACAGACAAGTCGTATGACATAATTATTTTTTCGCCATTAACACACTTTTCACAAAATTCCACAATTTTAATCAAGAATGAGTGAGGAGGGGGATGAAGGAGGAGATAAGAAGGGGGAGGGGTAATGGAGAGGAGTTGGACGCCGCAGAGGGGAAAGAGGAGTAAAATTTGCTGGGGTTTAACATTTGAAAGGTAAAAATAGCTAATTTTGTGTTTTGGAACGAAATTTGTAATCCACAGTCTGTGGCCGGCAACACATTTACTCACCTCGTTCCATAAAATGTAGACCTTCATTTTGAAGCCTCACCGATGTGGCACCAGTGGCCTTTCGCATACATTGAATGCACTAGCTAATTTTCATCCTCATTTACACATTTTTCCCTCCGTTTCCTACTCTTCCCCATACTTATTTCTCGCCTATATAAGGGACTTTGTGATCCTACATAAGTTCTAAATCCATGCAATAAATACAGAAGCGGAACATCTTTGTTACACCTCTAAATCAGATTATTTACGTTGAAAGGAAAAAAGAACTACTCCAAGTAACACATCTTCGTGCAAAGAAATCACGTAAATTACGGTCAAATGGCGCCGAAAAAGAGAAATTACCTCATGAAATGGATGTTCCGCGGAACGAGACGTTTGAAGACAAAATAATGTGGCGCAAATACAATTGTCGCCCTTCTGCCCTTAAAGATAAATCATTACATCTCTTTCACCTTGGTGATTTTGAGCCGTGTGAGAGGCCATGTAACTCGCATGTTTTGTGAAAACCTCCTTCTTCCCATGATCAACTCACAACCCCTTTTTATTCAGGTGAAAACACATTTTATGGATTTATAAGGTCATAGTGGGACCCATTATCAGACGTCTGCTCCAACAGAATGAACGCTGTAGAACCCCAGCCAACCATGTATCACGCACCATACAGATGCACGATCTATACTAATTGACGGAGATATGTGCCACAATTGGTAACTTAAGTATACTCCATGTATAACCCAGGTAATAGATTAAAATAACACATGATATTTGTCTGCTAAATATTGTGACTTACTGATACTTTACCACAAATGTGCTCACGCTTAATGTGACAGTAAAATAGCAGTTAGGGATAAGTTACGTAGCCTGTATTTATCTTCGCGAAGAAATAACCAAGCAGTGAGAAACATATAAATGGTATTAATAATAATTCGATTTTAAGAGAGAAATACCAAAACCTTAAGAGCCCGCTTCCATATCTCACGACTAAAAGAAAACATGAGACAAATGACTCTACAGCAATGATTTCAGAGCGGTCACTCAAAAAGCTCTTGGGAAGCAAAAGAATTCGAGACAGTTGGAATTGGGTTGGTCAGCCCATCATTTTAGATTATTGGTTGGGGCACATTTTCGTCGAAAAGATAGGTGAATTTCTTACATCTCTTGTGACGTTCAAGAGATAGCTAAGTCTGTGGCAATGCGGCCAATTCTGAAATTGAATTGTCTAATGCTGGCTTAGACATAAATTTTAGAGACTCATAAATCAATAATACTTACCGTCATTTTTGCGCTTTATATTCCGCATCAAAAAGATCTTACCCAAGTGAACATTATTGTAGTTATCTAGGCCTAGCATTTTGTGAATATTGAATAATATTGCATTCCGTTTCAACGCTAAATATTCCTGTGAGGTTGATTCGAACTAACATACCACATAAAATGAGATATAACACTGGACAGTATCAACATGACGGTTTGCTAAGAGCATTAAGTTACGGAACCGGAGGTAGTTCCGCAGGGTATTCAGAAATTATGATGATCAGGAACCCTAAAGTTACTTAATCATCCAAAAAAACCAAGCACGACTGTATTTCACCTGTCATAATGGTGAACTTCGACTCAAAATCCTCATCGCTGTCCCAGAAAATGTGAAGAAAATTCATCACTAATCCTAAGCATTTTTTGCTCTAATTCCACAAACCGCGCTAAGGGAAAGGATGGGAAAGACGAGAATAGTTAGTTTCGACGAAAAGAAAGATAAAATTCCGCTTATCGAAGGAAAAAGGAAGGAAAATATTCCATGAAAATGAAATATGAATTTTAAGCTACTCTAAGCGATGAAATGAAGCTAATGAATGGGAACATCTTCAACTTTTTTTCCAAGATTTTAAGACCGAGTCGAGAGGACCGTGGTCGGAAGGGGGAGCAATTAAGCCGGCTTAGGTCAAAAAGAAAGCTAAGTTTATTCCGAGCGATTGCGTTAAGCGGTCCAGACTCTCCAAAGGTTTATTTAAAAGCGGAAAAGACTGAAGCGGGGGGGAAGGGGGGATGGCCGTCAATATCTACACTATACTCCCACATTTTCTGGATTAAATAAAGTTTTAAAAATAAAGATTTATCATCATATAGTCTATGTGGATGTTGAACTCATTAAATCTTATTAGCTCATAAAGCAAAAATGAAATGCATCCGTAATCACTGAGGCTGGCAGCGGGATGGCTTAATTCAGTTTTGGGTGAAATATTTGTGCGGGTCCTTACTATAATGCAACGTTCCCGACTGGACAATGTGGCGAAAAAATAAATCCACTGCTTTCCACCATGAAGAAAATTGTTTTAATTCGGAAAAATGACTTTCAATCCGACAGCAGTTTAACTATATGTTATTATGGAGTCACATGCAAAATTTATAAGTGGGAGGGAAATTAATTGAATTTGATCTCTCTCTATCTCTCTCTCTAATATGGAATGAAAAAAGAGCGAATAGATTTTCCCAAAGAAGCTTTTCCGCATTTTTGGCTGGGGGCCAAAAATATGGACTCGCCCATCGCAGACCCAGACGGTAAATAAGTGTCATGGGCTCATTTAGACATTCAGTGTGTACTTGTAGTTTTGCAAACCAAAGAAACGCAAAGCAGGACTGGTAAACTATACGTTAATATTTATTTTTTTGCTGCCGATAACAATCCATTAACTTTAGCAATAAAATAATCTCGCGCGGCTGTAACGCGTTCGCTCAAAAATTTCCTCCATTTCCATGCATTTCGATAAATTTTCATGCCTCGAAGCTTCAAACTAATGGCATGGGAAATATGACTTTTTAAGAATGGAAGGGAAAATATAGTCAGGCTGTAACAACAGTAATTGCAAACCTTAATTAAAAGGAAACAATTGAGTTTTCTGTTCTTGTTGAGAGTTCTTGTAGTTAAGCCAAAAATAGAAAAAAATATTTTGTGAGCTGAATAAGCTTGTATAAGGGCACACGGCGCTGTCTTTCACTTAACATTCATAGTTTATTCATTAGGCCATACAAAAATATAATTACTCAAACTTGGACGGCTACTCAGAAACGGAAAACAATGAACTCTAATCTCTTTGAGTAACTCCACCCTAACAAAGCACAAGGTTTCGTTGTACTCGGAAACGGCAGACAAAATTTCATTATTCAGAAATTCTCTCAATTTTTATAGGAAAACTTAACAGTTGCAAACTCAAAAGCTGACTTTCGATAACGGGATGACCAATTTATTTTCCAATGGCCCATTCCAATGAGTTTGTACTGAACTATGGCAATTACTGAACAGAAATTGTAACGTGATTTTTCTTATATAAATCTTAAATATACTTTGTGACGAAGCGTACGTCAATCCACACTATTGTAATAAACACAGAGCCTCATTTGCTAAAAAGTGGTAGAGTTCATGCATATTCGGCGCTGTTAAATTTCCGAAATGTCCCAATAATCTCTAAAAAAATGCATTGCAGTATAGCTAATAAAATCTCATTTTGAGGCTCATTTAAAAGTTTATACTCTCAAATATTTCCGGACAAATCGAGCAAAATTATTCCTTCCAGCCGTGAATCACCGCTTCATTTTAGCAGATTTCGCAAAAAGCAGAAATGATATCCTGATAAAAAAATAAAGACTGGATTGATTAAACAAATTACCATTTCTGGGTCGACGAGGCGATTTCTGCGAAGTGTAATTACGCACGTTCAAAATTACTGCATAGTTATCATAAGTAATGTACCAACGATGCCCAATCAAAGCGACAAATTTTATTGCATTGGACGTAGAGGAGTCGTTAATAAGTCAACGACTTCTGTGGAAAACGCAGAGAAAAAAACCTATTATTTTTTAAATTTCTTCCTCATACAGTTACGTACGATCGCTCTCCATTTATCATTTGATTGGTTTAGTTATTCAAATGCGAGGTAACTGCAAATATTTGGTTACGAGCAAAAATAATCACTAATTGCGTCAATGAAGCTGGAAAAAATAGCATATTTGCATGGAAAAGCTTTTTTTTCATGAATAGTTAATCTACTTGATGCAGTTTTACTATTTATTCCCTCATTTCCCTACTATTCTTTCGGATTTATGATCACTATAACGAATTTTGCATTCAACGGTTTTACTTTATTCCGCTAATTTTTCTCCCGGAATTCTTGTGAGAAGCTTCAACCATGTAAATTCTCTAACTATTTCAATGAATCATTAACAGCTTGATGATGATCAATGATTATCCCTCTAGGGAAAAGGCAGAATGAAAAGACTTATGTAGAGAGCGGGAGCGTAATTCTCTGTAACTTAACATGTAATTCGAAGAAGAGCATCTAAAAGCCCTGACTTCATTGGGGCAAAGCATGCGTGTAGAACGAAGGTTTTAGGAGATCATAAGTACCCCAAATTCCATGAAATCTAGTCCCAAAAATTTAAGCATTTGTTCCAACAAACCGCGACTATTAAAAAACATGCCTTAAGAGGATGGTATTTATCAAACAATGGCAAATCCTCTGGTCGCAAAATGGTGTCGTGCGCAGAGCAAGCAGGGAAGCTGCGGCAATATTCCCATCGCCAATATCATAATATGAGGTTGAGCTGAGGTGCATTTCAAACTTCTGCAAACGAGCTACCACTCCCATTAGGATACTAATATTAACTCTAATGAATTCTTGGATAGAGATGAGTGCTTCGTGTACCATATGATGGAACCTGAGCTTCAAAATATTGTCTCCTGAGGATGAATAAAATTTGCTGTAATGAGTAAACTTAGGCCTTAATCCAGTAGGACAAAGTGTTATACCGTTGCCACATTCATCACAGTACGTCGGCTGCGAGGTCCTACGAAAATTGCAAGTCTATTATTCAACCCAATATAATTGTGTTACAATATCAATGACTTAAGGTAAAAAGGTATACTAGATGCCTCAATATCTAGACCACGTTACACAAGGTTTTGGACTGTATAATTTGGGCGGATATTAAGATAAAAATTTTTAGGAAAGATATGCCATCAAACTGCCATTAAGAAAGTAAGTCTCGGCGTAAAAATTCATAACTTTTTCATAAATATATCTCCGTCAAGTAACCAATAACCAAGCCATATTTTAATCTCATCTTCTATTAAAAACCTCACTTTATAGTATATGTTAAAATCGATTAAGGTAATCGGGCATACCCGTAAAATAGTTCTTTTAGATGACCGAATAGTCGTAAAAATAGATGGCGTTTTCTCTAGTTCTTTCGCACTTCATGCAGTGTTGTCTACGACTTTAATCATAGGGAGCATGATTTCGAGCATGATTTCGAACAGTCTGGGATAAAATACACTCATTACCAATGCCTTCAAGTAGGCATGACCGCCTTTTTTAGTCAAGTGACGGACTTTTAGCCAAGGGAATCCGATCCTTTGAAACAAGGTACGGAAGGGTTCCCAAAATTAACTGAAACAAGGAACTGTCTTAGTAGGTTCGAAGAGGGAAAATTATATCACGTCAACATTGAAAAAAGATGAATAAATGGGAAATTATATTTAAAATGCGTTCAACTCACAAAGGGCCGTAGATCGCTTTTAAAACAAGCTGAACGAACCATTTCCGGACCATAAGGATCGAGGGTTAAAATTTGAGGTTTTAATTGCGTACTTCACTCGAGTTACCATTGAGATTCCAAAAATATTCATCCCAAACTGATATCACATACAGATCGTTAAAAAGAGAGCGTCGAATATTTTGAGATGTGGTAGTACTCATCGTAATAAACAAAACAAGTACAATACATGGCACATTCTCCAGTAAGGTAGACAATACGTTAATGAAAAAGTACAGATAATGAGTTCCATTAAATCTGTATGGTAGCTCGTATGGCCCCGCTATGAACGCCTGCCCATACGCTGATTGAGAAACGGTGTTGATGCCCTCTTTCTGTAATTGCTTGGGGAGTTTCATCAGCCTACACGTTCTGATTATGAAAATTTACAGCGTCATTTATCGCAAACAAAAGGACGTTATGTTGAGCATCTCCTATGGACCATTGTTCAGATTTCAGAAGAAAGTAAACGTTTTAAGACCCATGTTGATTGGACTTGTTTTTCTTGTTTCGATGACTACTATCACCTGTCCAAATATTCGACCCTTTTTTAACACTCTTGTGTAATTTATCAGATGCTGATCTGAATGTACGTCACTATGTTCAGCGTTGGGAACATATCAATACAGCATTTGCTTTCAAGTTCCTTCTTTGGAACCGTATCATGCATAAATTTACAGACTGTTGTTTGCAAGACCCCAGAGCGATTGTACCCTAGGGCCTCGCGAGTTCTTGATCTGACCCGGCATGGGCCCGCGGGCCCTAAAACATAATGTTGCCTTTCCCGGTATGATGTGAGCAAGGGCAATTTAGTGGTTGTAATAAAAACTGATATTAAATCTGAAGTGAATAACATATTCAGAAAGAAGTGAAGTGTATACTGTTAGTTTTAGTGTTGTTTAAACTTTAAAGCATCAAATAAAGTGATGCGTGTCAAGTCGATTAGACCCACCTCCTCGAGGTCGGGGTCCACGATCAATGTTTTTGTTATTTTTTAAATTAAGGGCTTCGTTATTTCTTTGAATCGGCTCTTTATATTTATTTTGACCTCTGCTTAATTTGGACTTCGCTTTACTGCTTGACCTTTGCACTTCCTGGGCTGACAGTACGCAACGTATATTGACCTCTTGCCTCGGTCGGACCTCTCCCGTTATCAACCATTGAGCCCCTTAGACTACCCTCCAACTCTTTCCGTCGGCTGTATTAATACAGACCCTCCAATGCATTATGACGGAATTAAAATAACTTTTGAACCTTTTCATTGTTTTAGTATCACCATGCTGAGAATTAGAAAAGGAAGTCTGAGAACAGAGCAATGTGAAAATTTGCAAAGTCATCTGAATTCAGTCGTAATGAATTTTCATCACGTTGCGTTGCGACTGGCATTATAACTTCTAATGCATTAAAAAATTAATTTAGTTTCCTATTCCGACATAATTCAATTGCGAGTCAAACGTTTTGTCAGCGAGATAAGGAATAAAGTTTACTGTTGGATGCCGAGAGGGTTAATTCAACAGAACATCGCCACTCATACAAAATACCTTTTTTGGGAGATAAATATTTGATTTGCTCGTGTCACAAATTAGTCATTGGACGGTAATCACTTACTTTTTTCTTACTTAAACAATCCGTGATTGAGTGACAGTCTTTCCCTTCGTAAGTTCAAGTCTTGATGAAAAACGTAAGTAGGCACCGCAGGAAAATTAAAGAAGAACATTAAAAACATGATTCCACGGTGTCCTTTTAGGGACAAACTATTCTACTATAGAGTTTTATACCACTTCCTGCCAATACTCTTGGGACTTTCTTTCCTAAAGGTTACGAAGAAATCTAAAGGAAAGATTTTTTGTCCCATCAAGCTTTTTCCTAAGATAGCTGAGTTTTTCCGTAAATCATAATTTACTCATATTCATGAATAATCATTGGCTTTCATAACACCACTATTAGGAAATATTTAATAACTCTTCTTCAAAATATCTGCATTATCACACAGCAAAGCTTTTAAAAAGTTTTTGACCCAAGTATTCTTTCTATTTCATTTCTTGTATTACATTCAACTTCGATCTTTCGATATCCAATTTCGAACTTTGAGTGAAAACGTATACGCCACTATGGTTGTAACAATGTCAGTTAAATATTAATGCATCAATATATTTTGAGTAACTTTGCAAGTCCATTTGCGTATATTTCGTCTGGGAAAATAACACTCAGGAAAAGCGAAGCGGAATTTGAGGTAATATCATCTGCTTCCCTGAAGTCGATGACTAATTAAAAGTTTAAACGTGGCACCTTGGAAGGATAAATAAAAATAATCGCATAATGCGATCATGGAAAATTCATATAAACTCGTGGAAAACCATCCATCGAGAAACCACTTATTCATCAATTACTACGAGAATGCCAATTAATACAAGGCTTATGCATTCATACATAACTGGCACTGGTGAGTGTATCGTACTACTAGGTCTAAACTGTACACTCTATCACAGCTGCTTACATAACGCTAGAAACGATTGAGATTTTTCTAAGGTGGACCACATGATAAAAAAGCATTGACAAACTGGGTGGTGAGCTATCAGACCAAAAAAGTAGACGAATAGAAAAAGATCAAAGTATGTAAAAAAACGTGGACGTGGTAAAAGAAATAACGTAAAAATTGCTGCCACGAGGCGCCTTATTAATTAAAGAATGCTTTGTATGGTGAAAATTAATCACGTCGGAGAAATTACACCCACACACTACCAGCTAGCCTCCGTAGAAGCGTACGGCAGGGGATTATACGACACCACCCATGAAAGGGAGAGGAATGGGATAAAATAAGTGGAGAGTGCAGATGTGATAAATGGAATAAAAACTCACTAATTATCAGAATTCTCTATAAATTCTTTCCATCTTGGAAAATTTCTAGCAATACATATGGCACAGCCAATCTGCCAAGACTTCGATAAAGAACACTTTTCTACGGAAAGAACTAGTAGGATTATTTTACTGAGATCGTAAATGAATTGGTTCTCTCTAAAAGTGAGTGAAAGGGATAATAACCCATAGCCATGGGCATTCAATGCCTCCATCTGTCTCGGAGACCACGAAGGCAATCGCAGGGAAATACGAGTCCATCGACCGTGGAGGCAATTTTAAATCGACCTGAGCAAACATCCTATAAGTTGAGTGATGAGGGTAAAAGAGCGAGTCGGATCTTCATGAACTCTTCATTGAGAAGCTCCTCGTTCCAAGGCAACCCATTAACATTTACCCCTTCAAGACCACCCAATTTCGCTCCTCACTATCAGTCATTAAAGGCGCTGTGCGGTTGTATAATACAAAAATCTCTCATCTCCGAACGGCTCCACTGAATGAGGGCCCCAGCAAGAGAGGATACTTTGAAAGTTCATTGGAGGGTTCTTTGCTGAAAATCTGATGGGTTTATAGAGGCACAAAAACTGTGAAAATCGAGGACGAGATTTTTTTCGGTGCTCATCACCTTTATTTGAGGATGATGCTGCTGAGAGCACTTAACTACAGCACAATAATTGAATGATTAAATTTCAATAAATTTGATTTCCATCTCACCCTCGGGAATCTATTTCAATTCTCTTGAGGAATTAAATAAACTCTTTCAGTGCTTTTCAATGAATCCGAAAAAATTCTTCAAAAAAATTCCAAAAGACTATTAGGATCAATATATTACAAATCCAAATAATTTTAAACGTAAATATTTTCTATTGGATTGCATATTTATTTGAAACTAGTTGGAAAAATGAGCGTTTGATGAGAATGGGGGGGATGATTATGAATGAATTTGAGGAGAACCAAACGCGACAAACGGGAAAGTAAACCAGAGAGAGAGGCCTAAACTGCGCTAACTATTTTGGCAGAATGGGCTTCAAGAATCAAGTGAGATGTCGCCTCCATTTCTTTTCTGACCTCCTTGATAAAGCACGCTCGAGAAACGACGAGAATGGAAACTATCGGTCGTTCAATCCTAAAATTGCTTATCTGCAGCCCCTCATCCCTCCCCATCTAACACTAATTCCCTTACTCAAATGTGAATCTCTTTGTGTATACATATATGTAGTTAAGTGCGTATAAATATTTGCATGTAAGGATATATTTGCTTATGTAGGTATATGTATATATTACAAAATTATAATTCAAAATTAATTTTAACATTCATGCCTTCATTAAGTGTATTTTCCCCTTTTTCATATTTCAAGTTTCTTTTTTTTCTCCTTTTTTGTATTCTTTGTTCTTGTCTGTTAGTTTAAGGTATACTTTTTTTTCTCGTAATGAACTACTGTACAATCTTATTGTATTGTATTGTATCGTACCAAAAGAAAATACAAAAACAAATTACAATTAAAAAAAAACATTACACTGTGTATATTTTGGATTGTAAAACAACTTTTGCATTGTAAACTACTTTTGAGTTGCTTTTGGATATCTATTGTTAAAAAATGTTATGAACGTTATTTCATGTTATTCATTTCGTTGAACTTATATCCGATCACTGAATTTAAAATATGGCACCTGCTGACAAGCCTTTAAAGGCTTAGCAGGACCAAATCGTCTTATTCCTTATATATTTGTTATTACTTTTGTAAAACTTGTAAACTTTATAATAACATTATTATTATTATTAAAAAAAACTTCACTCATTTCCTTACGAGCTTTGCTCTTTATTTAGTCTAGGTATTTATTCCTGGGTCTACCTCTGGGGACTTTTCCCTCTATTTTCCTTCAATCATATTATTTTCAAACGCATTGTGCCTCAGGGTGTGACCTATCCACCTGGTTCCTCATTTCTGCTCAGTGCTCCATGCGGTTCCTTTCTCTTCCACTCTTCTGTACACTTAATTTCATAATTTGTTCGTTCATTAGACCTTTAGCATCCTCCTCCAGCACCAGGTTTCGGAACCGTCTAGCCTTTTCAGAAAAACTAAACATAGACGAATTGCGTATTTTAAACGTTAGTATTTTTTAATCGGTTCAAATTTGGTGGTTTTCGTTTTCAGACCCGGAAAATGTCGAGGTGGGAATGTGCTGCATGGACCAACATCCATCTTTCCGTGTTGCGGGGAATGCGTCGGGTCAGGCGCGTGGAGTAGGGGGGGGGTGCGAATTCGGCTCGTCCGACCAGCATGTGGGATACCTAATCCTTACATGGATCTAGGGTTCAAATAAGGCTTCCACCGAGCCGCGACGGCCGCAAGCCGAAGACCGAGCGCCCAGCATCTCCTCTGGAAGGCAAGAACCGCCCGCCGGCCTCGAGAACATGCGCTTGCCGGGAACGGAATAAAGAGGCGAAACAAAACTCTCGTGAATTGCGGCAAAAGATAGTTCGAGTTCCGCAGTGTCATAAAAGCTAATAAAACCGTCTTTTACTGCTGTTTTTTCCTACTGTACTCTCGGTAATTGGTCGAAAGAAAATGCGCTGGCGATTTCCGCATTTATTTGGCACGACCGGTTTCGATACAAGGTATCATCATGAGTAACTTTCCATTTTGATCAACCACGTAGAGTTCCATCATATTTAATCTGATACCATTCAATTTTTAGGTCTTTTTTGACAATAAACATCTCTCGACTTTACTTGCAGCATAATTTACGATAGTGCTAATTATGTAATGACAAATTATAACGTCAATCTTGCATCGGCACTGGTTTAAAAAAAACACTTTAATTCATATAGAGAGATTTCAAGTAAACCTGGGATAAGAGGTTTTACTTGGTCTTGGACTATGAGGAAGGAATAATATTTTTTGGCTCGCAGTAAGTTTAAACTTTCCACGTGAACTCAGTAGGCCACAAGTTTCACTATCTCTAAAGAAATTCTGCCCAGAATTCCGCTCAATTGGTGATTAAACGAGGAAATGAAACCTGATGAAGGTAGCTCCGCCGTAAAATGGCTTGGATACCATAACCGATGCTCTTGTTACTCAAAAAAAGGGTTTCAATGTTTATTTCTGTTTGAAATAAACATCGAAACATTACATTTCCTCATTGTTATCTTTTGAAAATGAGACCTGTCATCCATGATGTTAAATGCGAAAAATGGATGAAACATGGTGGAAATAGTATTTTTCATGTCGCAGAATTCCTATATTTGCAAAAAAAAACTGGGAGGAAAAAAGGTTTTACCCAATGATATTAGTGGTGATTACATTAATGCACCAGCCCATCTCACTTTTGAGTAATTAGCAAATAACGGAATTCAAATACTGGAACAGCCGACAGATAAATGCGTTATTTCAGTAGAATTGGCGCTGCAGTCGATTCTTTTGAGCATAAAAATTGTTCAATGACAATACGTTAGTCAAATTAATTGCAAACTTCGCACATGAATTTTGTTTTTTTCATAACAAGGGCTTTCATTAGTAAATTCAGCGTTTCTTTTATCAACACAACCGAAATGGTTTAGCATTTGTTCTGACTAGTGATGCCAAATTTCCGAAAATTTCGAAGGCCAGGAATAGCTCCGGTTTTTTTCACTTTTTTGCCCGGAAGTCCGGAAAAATTGGAAGCTTTGGGAAAAATCTCCCACTGTTGGAAATGGAATAATTTTCGTCCCGCTCGAATATTAATCATAAAAATATGTCCATAATTTGGTAGGACATCCAGAGTAGATAACAGCACTTCAAACAATATTTTAATCAAAATAAAAGTACATCAATTAAGCAATTCTCCATAATCAGATTAAATGGAGGCAAAAAGAGTAATAAGAGAAAAATTTACTGCATAACAGCAGACCAATGTTTGGTTGACTGTGAGTTATTACTCCTGAACTGGAAATTTAATGGGTATTCATTGACAGATAAGGTAAACATTCTACATACGTTGAATCTCTTGGAGTTGAGTGCTGAGCATGATTAGCCTCACATTTTTACTGCAATGTATCTCAATTGAATTGGGTGAAATTTGCTGTGGAAAAATCATTCGCCAGGACTGGGAATCGAAACCATATCCCTCAATTTTGCGCCAAGTTCTCTAACTAGTGTGCACAGTGGAAGAGGCTCTCAGCGGTGACAGTGAGACTTAGGGGCTAAAAGAGAAAGCATTAAGTTGAGCACACCACTGCAATCGGTGGGTGCCTCACACCACCCTGCTGTGATACAAATGTCTTTTTTAGAACGTAAATGAATGAATTAAACGTAACATAACGCTCCATAAACTAAGAATTACATTCACTACTAGAGATATGCATATGAAAATGTGGCCGAATAAAAAAATACAGCATTTTTAAATCCTCAGAGTGGTGAACACCTAGGCGACCGTACTCAAGGGAGGTCCTAATTTGAAACATTGGATTTCCCCCTAAAAACCTCGCTTCAGAGCACACGCAAAATTTCGCTGTTCTTTGGGAAAAATGCAATTTTGTTACCGTAGATTTCAAATATTTCATAAAAAATTGCTTATAATTGATGTAACACTTAAGGCTTTCCAGGCGAATGCTTAGAATGTGTAGCTCTCGGGTTTCCAGCTGGGTGATGGTGGTTTTTGGCACCTTGACTTGCTTTTTTTGGCAACCTGATGCTATTGCAATACGTAGGCTTAAGTATACGACATATTTTTCGAAATAATTGGATTGCATACGTACAGATTTTTCCTTTAATGCTAAATAAAACGTTTCATATTATGAAAAATGGTCGAAAGCAAATGTTGAAGTGTCATGTGGAGTAAAAAAACGCGTATTGGCATATTATATTCTCTTAAATTTCACCTTCTACTCCGTAAAACCAAGTCAGAACAATTCCGCTCTGAGCTGAGAGAGAGGGCAGGCTGTGTAGCTTAACTGATTAGAGCACTCGGAGCGAAATCGAGAGATCTGTGCTCGATTCCCAGTCCAGGGGATAGGTTTTACCACTGTGAATTTCACAAAATTGTATGAACACTAGCGGGTGACTCCGTTAAAGTTACTTAAAAAAGCGGCTAATTCCGCAGTCTCACTAAAAATATCTCACTGAAGTTCGAATTGGTAAGGTGGCAATAGTATTGGACTCCATGCAGGCAGTGATGGAGATTTGCATGGGCAATCGAATTCTTTTCTTGATTTTATGAAGAGAGTACATCAGGTACACTGGTCAGTCGGTCGGATGGGATGCATAACGATTGATATTGCAGCCGTCATTCTTTGATAGCATTTTACTGCCAAGTCCAACCTTCACTCTTACCTTATACGCCGAGTGTCTAATATGTAACTTTTGGTTCGTTTTCAGTTTAAAAATCAAGATGCTTGTTACAATTGCGTTCAGCGTCCGAAACCTTCTGTTCTGTTATTTTCAACCGGTAAATTTCCTGGACTATGAAAATCTTATCCGCTAGCAATGAAATCAGTTCTTCGAATAGGATGTAATCTGATATTCGTCAACCCACTTAAAACTTTCCTAACTGATTTGAAGCGATGACTATGCGTGGTTTATGGCTCAAAACTCATGCATCTCCTTACTTTAGCAACTGCTAGTTGGCAGCGACAATTGTCGACACATAAGCAAATAAAATTATTACCAATAATACAGAGAGATATTTTAAAAAATGTGATGAAAATACTGTAAACAGTTTCAGCCACTACAGATATGGATACATTTTCAATAATCTAAAAATTTTATGAGTGCATGAACTAAATTTTCTTACTCAAAAGCGAACGCTGAAATCACAAGCATATGACAAATGTCAACCTTGTTCCACCGCGGAATTGAAGGACGGGGCGATGATTTAACACTCCCCTTTACGTCTATCAATTACAGCATGAAATGCAGCTTGACTGAATTAAGGGAGACAATGATTAACTGACAAGAATTTGCAATCCACGGGTACATCCAAAATTTTCATTAAATAATGCAAAAGAAAAATACACCAATATTTCCGATAGCGCTAACGCGGATCTCCGTTTCCGCAACTGTTACCATTGCTATTGCAATAGTTTGTGAACTCATCTCTACCCCCAAATGTTCGAACGCTACGAGGAAAAGTTTCATCGTGCTGGAAAAAAATTCATGACTATGCGAGGAGTATACGCATGGGGAGAAAAAATTCTCCGAACCGATATCTTTGCGTGGGATAGCGCTGGTGATTGGGGGCGGAACGGGGGAAACCTATTGGTCGGCGGCGAGATCGTGTCCGGGGACTGGAAGCAAGGATGACTAAGATAAGGCTCTATTTAGCTATTGAGTTGAGTTGAAAATAAACCCTTCCAGCAATATTCCTACCAGCGGTTGGATTACGTTTTAGGGCGAGTAGAGAACAGATAGTGCAAGCGTCTTGGAGAAATAATACTCGTATAAAGTTATAGAAATAAGTTTGTATTGATATTTTATCTTCGAAAAATCATCGAAGAGGACAGCGTATTGGAGAGTTTCTAAACCTTAAGACCTTCCCACATCCTTTCCCTTGATATTCACTGTTCGAGGTTAGACGCTCCTCACCGAGGGGAACTTAAAGTTCGCTGAATACAGAAAATATGGTACATAATACTGGATCAGCGTTTTTAATCAAGAACCCATCGCTAGGATCGTGACCATTCCTACCTCAATGACTCCGATAACGATGAAAAAATTTATATTTACAATGGATTGAACAGGCGACCATGCACTTAAGTAGGAGAAAAATTGGCAGATGATGGAAGAATAAAAGTATTTATTTTCTTGAGCACGTTCATAAAATAAAGAATATCGTCTTGTTATTATATATGCTTCTGATTAATGTATTTGATAATATAAATTTTTGTTTGATGCCAGCAATGAATTCCATTTATCGAAGGCAGTCTCCATACAGGTCTGTGACCTTTGGGGCTGCCTAAAGCTCATTTATATTTGCGCACAATATTGTACTAAAACTGTGAGTAATAAATTATTCTTATTCTTAATGTGAGTGCACGCCCATACACTTGAGCTACAGTTCCCTAATGCTGTCAGTTATCAGTGGTAGCGCTTCTGTCGCGAGCAAAAAGTGGAAATGATGAATATCGATAATGAAAGAATGACAGCAGATATTGTTACTTTAAAGAATAAGCATATAAATGTGTCATTTGCGTAAAAAACGTATTGAAAGCCCCAAAACGCCACACACGCTAGTTTGTATGCCCGCCCTAGCGTATTATGTAGATGTAGATGTAAATATGGCATTCTTTATATCGCTCGCTGGCTCTTTATTTGTTAGTCACGATACCCTGGTGAGGGAGTTGAAGGTAACACTGCCCCAGTTCGCACGACAATCGCCCGTACGATGGTAGTCTGAACGAGGCAAAATGGCAGTAGTCTACGAAGATAACGACAATGGTTACGCCGGAGCGAATAATGAAGGAGTCAGACGCTTCGTAGCCCGGTGCAGCTTCTTCTTCGAGCATCGAGGGTATAGAGGCGGGGCGCTCCCCTCGTGAGGGAGAGAAAGGCGTGGTTTTACTTCCTGCGGAAACTGAAGACCCCTCAGCCGCGAACCCATCCCCTGCACCTCCGATTCCGGGGCCTGGAAACCTCATAACTCATTCGCAGGTAAGTCTCGAACAGTACTCTCCAGTGACCCAAACGACAAGGACATTGTTTTCCACGGCGACAAAAAAAGCCCAATTCTCCTCCATTCCCGAGGTCTCTTTATTTTATGTGCCTCGACTAATAGCGTCCCCGGGTTTGAAACAGCAATAGTACGCCCTCCCCCTACGCTCCCCCAATCCACCCTAGTGCCGCCTCCTCCTTTCTTCCCAAATGTGACACAAGAGCCCTATTCACCGGGAGGGAGTTTGCCGACGGGAAATCGAGCGCCGTTCCGCGTTACGAATTCTTTTCTCCCAAAACCGTTCCGTTCCGTGGACTTCGCTCGGCTCGAGCGCCGCTCGCACCGCCAACGCACACGCCGTCGCATCGCTGATGGAATGCCGCGCCTTCGCATCCCTTCGCACCCTTGCAACTCCTACATCTACAGAGCGTCATGCAAGCCACCTACCATCGAGGTGTGTGGCACGAGGTGATTCCGCACCACGCATGAAACACACGTCCCAATTCGAGGTCAAGCGCTACTTGCTCCGCCGATCGCTGGGTGAATATCAAAAACCTGTCGCAAGTAGAGATGGAACATTCTGAAAATTACCACGGTAATATTCATAAATTACCGCGAAATTTTCATAATTTACCGTGGTGTATATCGCAGTTAACTTCATCCCTGAAAATAGTAGTAACTTATGGTAATACTCACCAAAGTTTCAGATATTTTAAATACCGATATATTTCAAACATGTTCTTTTAAGGCAAGTCTATAAATATTTCATTCAGGCATCTATATGTATTAATTTTGTAGCGTGTCAGTCATTCTGTATCCGTTTTGTTTCTTTCTCTGTCAGTTTTTGAGCTAAAAGAGTGAGATTTGGTGCGTTGAATGTGAACTCTGTCTTCATGATTTGGAAGTAGTTGTGGATTTTAATAGCCTGGGCATGTGGCAGGGGGTGTTAGGTCACCAGCCGTGCAAATGTGTAAGTTATTTGAGGATGAAATTGAGACATGAATTAAAAGGAGAGTATTTAGTTAGTTTAAATAAGATCCAAAAGAGCGGCTGCTTGGGCGTGAGGCCGTATTAGGTTACCATCCGTGCAAAGGTGTAAGTTATATCTTTGGGTTTTGGTTGCAACAACCAGATGCTGGGAAAAACAGTGACAAGGGAGAAAGGCAAAAAGGGAGAGTGGAAGAGTGTAAAGGTTGAAACAAAAAAAAACCACAGTGCTCTCCTATTCAAATGGCTTTAAAAACAACAAAGGAGAACAATGAATGAAAAAAAAACACCCCCTGCGGGTACACACCCCTGCTCACTTCGTGAGCAGGCCATCTGCCTGCTAGTAATTCATAAATAAAGGCACGTAGAACTTATTTGTTGCATAATTTTATGATCGTTACTCTGAAATATTTGCGAATATCTGGGATTTTTGCGGTATACTTTCATAATTTTTACTTCTGGTTTTACGTTTTCTTTAATTCTAATATATTAATGTGACTATCGTAAGGGTTCAAATCCCATTAATCCCTTACTGTTGCTATTGGCATTCCTACTGAATCCTCCAACGACTATTGATTGCTGAAACCCAAGGCCCCAACGTCCTAGGCTCCTTAGATCTCTGCCGATCCAGTATATATGCTGGAGGCCTATTTAACTAATGTTCTGACAGCACCCATGTAGCGATCGAAATTCCGTTGAGAAATGGGAGTCAGTACTTTCGCTTGAAAGAAAATTGAGTTAATTAGGTATTCGAGGCAAGAAAATCTTATAAAAGGGTTTTCCTTCCTTGGTTGTGAAGACTGAAAGAGGTGGGTGCATTTAATGTCTTTAGGCGCATTATGTAGCAATTGGACACGCAAAAGAAAGAAAACGTATCCTGATACGAAATGCATGACTCCATGAGATATAAAAATCGGATAGAAAAAGTTGAAAATGAAAACGATTTGTGGAGGTAAAAGAGTTTAGAAAGATAAGGAAGTAGAAACGTAGAAATTAATTTCTTTTAGCGTAAAACATCTTTAAAATGGAACCGTACGAGAACGGTACAACTCATTAAACGGTGTGCAGCATCTTCTCAACATCACTTACAATAAGTGAAAATTATAATTTTTCAACTCCTCATTTTCGTGTTCACCGTGATAAATTTAAGTTAGTAACCAGATATATACTTAAGGTTCTCGGTTGGTAAACTAATGTATAAAAGCTTCATTATTTGATTCTGATACGGTTTCGGCTAATTTGATTATTCAATTTTATACGGTTTGTTCTTAATTTAGCCCAAATAGGGCATGGTTTGCTTTTTTATCACCACAACTATCGAATATTCTAAGTACCATGTTTGTTTTTTTGATCACCACAACTATCAAATATTCTAAGTACCATGTACAGTGACTGGCGCCTAAAAATTAGGTTTTTACTTCCGAGGAAGAGGATATGACGGCCTAAATATAAGTTATAAAAATGCATCGTATGATTGATGGTGAGTTAAACGGCCACGCATCATGGACCACCACGCCTGATTTCTCACAAGCTTGGGGAAGAGTGAAAAGGCACACTGAATGTGTGCATTCTGCATTGTGACAGTGATCCAGAAGAGGAAAAATGAGAAGGAACGGAGAAAAAAAGGGGAAAGGTAATGTGATATCTGCCGACGAAGGCTTTTTGCGCTAAAAAAAATCAGCAAAATAATCCGGGCCGACGGGGGGAGTAGAAATGCGCACGCCAAAGAACCGGCGGAGGATATTTGGAGCATTTCAACAGCGGTTTGCATTCACTCGGAAGGACCATACGGGACTGGGATCGTAAAAACCAAGATCCTCCTCGCAAGTTGTGTGAAGCGGGGTCGAGAGGCAGGATAAGGACGGGGAAAGAGAGTAGAGGCCGCCTTTCTCATGGTGCATGGTATTCGAGGAATTCAACGAAAAAGAAAAGCTTCCCCATTTCCGCGCCACACTTTTTTCTTCGCGATCGGGAAGAGAAGCGCCTCCTCCCCACGCCCTCCCCCATGAATCTTTTACAAGCAGTCGAACGAAGCGTGTCAGCGATTGTAGCATGCAACTCAATCCACGGACAATTGAGTTGACTGCTATTAGATATAGCTCAGATTTCAGGTTTTAGCATACATTCCTAAAAGAGTGGATATAAAGTGTTGTATATGTTCTCTCGTGGGAATCAAGGATAACTGTATACTACTTTCTGTTTTTTTCGGATCTCGAGGATGGAAAAAAGGATACTTTGGAGCCTTTTTGGATGTCGTATCTGAGATTTTTTCCTGAGAGGTAAGGGAAAGGGGTTATTCTATTTGCACCACAAACCTTGTAATCGTTCATATAATTTTGCAATTTGTTTTCGGACTGTTCCGCGCCCGTCCTATTTCGTCGGTTATAACATTTTTGCTCGCATTTATGAATTAAATTTAATTCTTTTGGTGGAATCGTTCAGCGTTAGCGAGGCAATATGATCTGCCGAACCATTTAAAAACATTACGTGATTTTTAAAGGTTAACGGGTCATTGCATACTCAAGATAAATGGAACAGCAGAAGCGTATGACGTGATTATTTTTAAGCATGTGCGTTTAAAAAAAAAAAAAAGTTTTTGAACTCTAATCTCTGTTGGAAAGCATTTTTCAAAATTTTGAAAAATAACATTTTCTGCCTCTCAAAAAAATGAATGTGAAATGTTTATTCAGAGGTCAGGCTGAGTGGAAAAATGCTAATTTTCATGGCTTGAGACAATATGGATATGCATAGCAAAAAGAAAGGTAAAGCACGAAACTACTAAACATCGGCGCTGCTTTAGGCAGAGCGCCTCTTCAAGGTCAGGGTGGAAGCTCTCATTGAAAAGCAATTACCGATGGCGGCTATGCAGATTGGCATTTTATCGTTTACTGGTGCCTCAAGGCCCCTCAGCACTTTGAAAGTATGTATATTGGTTTTTGGAAGCTAAAAGCGCTCTTCCTATGTAAAACGTAATAGTATTGCCCATAAGGGACGTATATCTTTGCGTTTCTGAGATATGGTCGAAGTTCGGGCCGCCCCTGAGGACACCACCCAGCACCACTGCGCCACCGCTTTTAAGCCTGTACCAATCGCCTCTCCTATGAAATATACTCTCTCTATCACCCCCCTGAAACCGCTCAGAGTGCTCAAATCTCTCCCCCCTTACTCGGTGTCCATAGGAATGATTGTCCACACATTTCCCCTTAAACTATAAAAAAATAAAACATCTAACGTAGAATCTATTAAATACTTAGGCGTCACCATCACTGAAGACATGTCATGGGGGAAACACATCAGGGAAATAACTAGTGTAGCAAACCGTAGATTAGGATTCGTAAAAAGGGTTCGAGACAAATGCGATGAGAGAGTACGAGAAAAAAGTTATTTTACACTTGTCAGGCCTCATGCAGAATATGCCGCTAGTATATGGGATCCGTTCGAGGAAGGTATGATAAAAGAATTAGAGCGCGTGCAAAGGAGATCCGCTGGGTTTGTTAAAGGCCGTTATGATAATTATATAAGTGTTACGAGTTTAATAGAAGAACTAGGATGGGAATTACTATCAGAACGCAGGTTAACATTTAGGTTAAACCTTTTAGGTAAATTCGAAACCGATTTGGTCACAGATGACGTTAGATATATATTGAGAACCCCTGCGTATTATGCTAGGTTTGATCATATTAACAAGATTAGAGAGATAGATTGTCGTACCGATAGATTTAAAATGTCATTTTTCCCGCGTACTATAAGAGACGACAATAGGCAGCGTAGCAAAGGGATAGGTAGGTGAAGTATAGTTAGAGTAGTCTGTAGTCCATGATGCATGTAATAACAACCATTAATCCCATTCTTATTATGTATATACTAACCATGTGACCCTATTATCTAGCATGCCTTCATTAAACATCCTAGTTGCATGTCATTAGTGCATGTTTTGTGATCTTCACCCCCTGCCACACACCCTCGTGGTGGCTCACAGGGTATTACGTAGATGTAGATGTAGATGAAACTCTGATAATCGGTCTCATATTCCGGATATTTATTGTCTACATCGTCAATTATGCATTGTAGATAGTTCGTATAAATTCACTCTTAGAGAGTCATCATTAATGTAAAACCGTATAAAAACAATTTTGTACGTACTTTATGAGCAGTAATTGGTGAGCAGAAGTTCAACAACGTTCTTGCCGAGAGCATATTTACGATTCCGATATAGTTGCATGCCTTTGCATGAGTCAAATGGAATGTCAACTAGTTGCAGAACCTAGCAACTAGTTGGGAATGAGGAAAATGACGACCGTCTCCAGAAGTCTTCTACCGAAATCTTCCTTCACCCGATCATCCCTCTCTCGTAATGTGCAAGGTAGAGGTCTCTCAACTCTTGAGTGATTTCTCAACAGAATTATCCTGGGCGGCATACCAAGAGTTTTCAAGCTCTGTCTCTTAAGAGAGCACAAGAGTGCGGGTGAAGAGGCGTTTCTCATCCGGGCTGCGAAGTGGGCAGCGAACGAAACCGGTCTTAACATAGGCCTGCCATCCGACAGACGTAAGGATGACACGTTCATCTTGCCACTAAAGGCAGACATCTTCAAGCACATAATATAAAAAGCCGAGCAGAAGGCCTTTCTCAAGAGCATACCGATAAGCCCAAGCTTGGATGTCTCTATTGGAACATGGAAAAGCATTCGCTATCGTCGAAGCTGAAAGAGTTTGCCATCCTACCCTCCACCGGTCATAAGTCCGAGACCAAGGGTTTCGGCGTGCCAGGATACCCTTATTCCCTTGAGTACCGTCGCCTTATATTCGAGGCAGAGATTGTGGAATAAAGACTCAGGGCGTGCCGATCCTAACTCGGAGGCTTTGAGTCGCCTTCTCTCCAGCTGCAGTTATTACGTCATCAATTATAACTTTCTAGACCAATACATTATAGAGAGTAATAATATTCTTGAATATTTGGTCATATATATATTTAGCTTACAGCCAACGTTTCACCAAATATTTTGGCATCTTCAGGGTATTGAGCTTAATGTTGAACAGTAACATTGGGCATTGAGCTTAATGTTACCATTCAGCATTAACCTCAATGCCCTGAAGAAGCCAAAATATTTTTCGAAACGTTGGCTGTGAGCTAAATATATTATTAACCAAATAATCAAGAATCTTATTATTATCTGTTATGACGTAAGGTCAGCATATAGATATAGGCACAACACGGTACTGCGTGTGCTATACTTTCACCTCAGGCACAATAAAGGCATTGACCAATCAAACGTTTTGCCTCATGCTCCTGGAGACATTGAGACCCTCGCGGAGAGCGATAAATGAATTATCTGATGGAATTACTACTTTTACTGCACCAAACAGTTTGAGGTTGCCAAGCCTGATATAGTTCTCCAAAACCAACGCCCACGCATCATGTCCTTGGTTTACTATTTGTATCTGGCTGAAACAAACATGAGCGAAGAGAGGCGGTAAATGGACCAAATACTATTTGAACTTCTGTAAGATACAACTACTTGAACTTCGGCAAATTTATACCGGTCACTCCGTGAGACTAATAGTCCTCATAATTGGTGTGCTCGGTGGAGTTTATGGCTCGCTGCTGAGTAGTATCCAGTTCATTCCGTCCTGCGTGACACCGGCAAAATCACAACGCAGAACGCCGTAATCCTGCGGTCACTCCATCTACAGTGTAAGCATGACTCAAACGCATCGTGACCACCAATCCGATGGGCGTCGAGCGAGGCTGTGAAATCTCCACAACGCCTCCCGGGTCTCCGGCCATTATGATGCCAATGTAACCGGATGCTTTCCGGAGACTCGGAGGAAAATATAACAAAGGTAACAATCATTAATATTCATTCAAGTAGGCACAATCGTACTTAAAGAACATTGTCAATTATAAAATATATGTTACAAAATTGTTGACTACTACCGCGGTATAATATGATAATTAAATGCATTCTTTCAAAATTACAAATGCAAATTATAGAAAATATTAAACGTAACCGTATCAGGACCTGATGGAAGCAGTCGACATTCGTGATGAATAAGCACACGGTTAAGGCAGGGAGTTAAGGAACGTGTCGTGATATATAATTAAATCTATGGGAGATTACAAAGTGTTTTTCTTCATCATGAATATTAAAAAATAAATTATACAATATTGATAAAACTCTCGTTTCTAAATAAAACTTAATAATTAAATAAACCGTTAAATTTTTAAAAAGTATTCCACCAGTTAAAGATAGGACTTTTTGAGAGTCAGAGAAACTCCTCCCGACTTTCAACACTTTCAGGCCCTTATCAACTTGCAGTATTTCCTTTTTTGCCTCAGCATACGATAAACATTTTTTCAGTCCGTCCACAGACCCTGTTCTTTTTCTCCCCCTTTCCCTCTTACCGTTCCATTTAATACGGGCAAAAGTAGAGCAACCCATCGCCTCTCATTACTTCCTGCAGCCACCTATACTGCCTATATTGGGTTTCATTCAGAAGTTTCCTTACCTAGCCCACCATTCTAAGGACATGATTAAATGAAAAAGTGGGCATATCCCGGGAAAATAATTCAAAGCATAAAGCAAATAACCTGATGAAGGAAGAAAACCATTATATTTGACTCCTATTTAATTAAACTTTAGGAATAATGAATAAAATATCCTTTGCCACAAATCTCTGATGAGTTAATAGAAATATTAGTGACATCATTCACAATGGCATGGCTCTCATTACGGTTAGGGTTGCGCATCGTAGAGATTCTGAAAACGTATTCTACCATCAAAAGTAACCGTGAATAGAGCGATTTGTGGCACATTTAATGATTTTGATGAGTCATTTCATACTGAGAGGGAATTCCAAGTACCGATTGATATGACAGGAAATTTTTGGTGGTGGTGTATTCAGGGGAATCTGCATATCAAAGAATATTTATGTATATATATATATATATATATATATATATATATATCTCTCTCTGTGAGTTTTTCTTTTTTGTGTTTTCTCTGTGTGTCTGCCAGTCACGCCTTTGACATTTGTTTTTTATTATTGTGCACTACACGTCGGTTGGATGTGTGTGTGTGTGTATATATAAATATACACCTATATATTATGGGATATAGAATGGAAGAAGCAAAATAGAATGGAATCAAGTTGCTTGTGAATGTATATTGAATTTGTGACAGTATTGCTGGTGAATACACGGTGGACATTGTGAATTGATAACCTTAAATGGTAAAATACGAGAATGACATAAATAGCGTTGCTTTTACTTAAGTCACTTTAGTTCAAAGTTAGCCTTACTTGTATGACGGTTTTTTGAAGGTAATAAAAACAACATTCTGTTCCATTTGAATGCCAATTGAAGCTATATATTAATAAATTCGGTCAAATTGCTGTATCATTTGGCAGAATTGATGAAAGTTAGGCACGTGGTAGTATTTGCGTGTGCACGAGCGTAATACGAGTGGTCGGCATGGCATCTACTTAGATCTACAGATTAGTGAGGAGAACTGTAGGCTTTTTTCGTTTAGGAATGAGATAAATCCTTAGGCCGTAACCGTATGGGGACACAGGAAATGCGGTATAAGCAGTGTGGAGGTGAAAATAACGGATAAAATTGAAGATACATGTAAAAAAGAAAGACAGAAAAAAGGCAAAGAAAGGATTTTACAAAGTGAAAACATTGATAAGCAAATAAACTGAAAATTAGAAATAGAAGCAAGACCTAATCTACTCAAGCTTGCGGACTCAATCACCTCGTCGCAATCACACCCAAACACATACACACTTAGGGTTGACGGGGAAAGAATCCCACAACAGTGACCCTTCAAATACACGATACACGAAGGTATGTAAAAATAAACACCACGACAAACACTCCCGCACTTTAGTTTACGGATGTAGTGACCCGCGTTAGACGCAATCACACATGCACTCGGGGTTTGCGGGGAGAATTAGCCACGCCGGTGATCCACAAATCACGCGAAGAAACAAGGGAAAAAAGAGGCACACTTTCCAACGGGCTCTACCTCACTTGGGTTTACCGATGCAATGACCCACTTGAGTCGCAAGTACACACTTCGGTTTTACGGGGAAGATTTTCCGCACCAGTGGCCGTCACTCACACGGGAGAGGAGAAGTGTTGGGAGAGGGATGCGGTTTGGGTTGAAAAACATTAGCCGAGGTCAAAACCTGACACCAGGCGTTTATCATGAATAAAGCTTTCGGTGGTCAATTTACCCGTATATACCATTTAAGGCCGTTTCACACGGCGAATAATAATTCGAATGATAATGTGCACAATGGTCATGCATCATGTAAAACGGGAAATTTCACGAATGAAAAATCATACTTATGATGATTTGAGCAAATTATACCATGATCTATTTTGGATCGCACGGCCCCATGAATGACCGCACGATATGAGCTCACAACGTCCAACTTGGTTATTTTGGTAAATTTAACCGCCGGAATTAATTGGGAGTAAGATTGTTTTTCTATCACATGAGGGAATGCAATTGCATTTCGTTAATTCCTCTAATTCGATTTCGATCATTTCAATTACTCGTTATTTCAAAATCATTTAAATGACATGCTTGACGCTTTTAAATGACGTGCGAAGATTATGTATTCAAATGATATGCCTAAAGATATGCTGTGGGCATTTCATTTAGAGTGTTTTGAATTCTACAGGAGTGAGTATTATGCGTAATTCACTGCATTCTTTTGTGTTATTATCACTAAAAATTTGCATCGGCTCTTTTCCTACAACTCTTCTATCATTGACAGTTTTACTTAACAAACCGGTAACTTAACTCGGTATGAAAACCAAATTTCAAAGTGAAAATTATTTTAATTGGCGATATGGTTTCACCAATTTACGCCTCTGAATTTGGTACATTATTTACCTAATTCATCAATTCTATCATCACCACTCCAATATTTATTTCTTTACACGACTAGGTTTAATAGTGTTTCCATTTTAAGTGGCGCTAATTTCACACAGGTCATCATTGAAAAGCTGGTAATGTCTGGTAACTGGTATACAGGGTGGCTACAAAAACCAGAAGTGAAACTTTGGCGCACCATTCCCGGTTTTTCCGGCCTCAATCAAAATATCCTGAGCATTGCCTTACATTTACCTATTTTTACAGCTAATTCTTATTTTTTTCGATTTACGCCATTATATGCGTATCTTCACAATTACTTTCTCTATTAGTTTCATGTCCGGGGATATAAAGCCCGAAAGCTTCTTGATCAAATATCTTATTGTAAAAGAAACAATCTGATGTAACATTGTCCAACTGGAACAACTTCAAGAGAGAATAAGAAATTTGAATACTGTCATAATACGTATATTATTACATTATTGGAATGTCAGAAAAATACAACGGTTTTCTACCAATACAATAAAGTATTAATCGCATCGCAGGAAGAAAGGACTAGTTTGACTAGATAGCAGTGAAACATAATTTAAATTTCACAGTCTAAACTCCTTAGTAATTGGGGCATTCCGGCAGGAAACATGCTCCAACTAAGTATGCCAAGGAACTAAACACTTTTCCAGGCACAACTGAAAAAATAAAGCTTCTGCGCGAAGTTCTATTCAAAACTTCTTGTGACAGGACTCAACGGTCACTATTAACTAAAACTTAGAGAGCTGGCGCTGTCGTACACACACATAGTTTATAAAAAGTAAAAAAATATCGGCCAACGCGGGATTTTGAGCGCTCACTTGTCAATAACAGACCAAGGTCTAAGACTCTAAGAACTGTCCTGAGAAACCTGTCGCATGCAAGTGTCGATGCCATCCAGACCCTATTTTAGAAGACATCATAAAAAAAATACACAATGTCACAAGAGATTTCAATAATAATGACTTCATCATTTGCAAATAATGGGCATTTGAAATACACGCGCGGAAGTAGCATTTCAAGGCGCGCTAATTAACCTGCAATCCGAGCTTATTCTAAAAAACAAAAAAAGTAGACCTATCACATTTCATCAGGGAAAATGTATAAAAATTATTCCTTCAAAACATGAGCAGGCGTCCGAGTTCATATAAGATTGAGACCTTTCGTTCGAAAATAATCGTGTTACTTATTTTTTTAATCAACAGTACTCCTAATACTAAAAATTATTCGGTAGTATTAAGTCATCGAGTACACGCTGTAAACTAGACGTTATCAAAAGCAAACACATCGTCAGGAAGGTAGAAATTTTGCTTATCCATTTTGAAATTACATTAGCACATCTTAGTCAATAAAAGAATTAACTGGTGTTATAAAATAAATAAATTTCGCTATAGGAGTAGAAATATTGCCCGTGTTATTTAGCATTACCAGTTAGCTATTTCAAAATTACTCGTTTTCTACAAACTTTTTTCCCACAAGGGAAACCGAAAATGAAATGAGTTTAAGGATAAGGATGAGTTCGTTGCAGGGAAAAGTATTTTTTCCACATAAACGAATGACATTTCCACAAAAATTTCATGATGGGAGCAAAATTTTCGAGCAAGTTTGATACATATAACAGGAAGTTACCACCCGATTTCAGTTTTGGAATTATTATGATCTATCAGCGGAATGAAGTTAAGAAGGCAAACTTAATAACCAGCGTATCAAACAAGGAAGGCTTCCGGGCATAGTATGGGATTATATCCCTCCGAATGTTCGCGCTTCTTTAAAACTCCACTACGAAGAACGTGGATTTAAAGGGAACTTGGTCTGGCCAGGGCCGCCCCTTAACGGTGCATCGACCGAAACCATCCAAAGCTTTTCTCTTTGCTCCGCAAGCTGTGCGCGACCGGTTGGCGGTATAGGTTGGCCGAGGGGACAAGCACTGTTGAAGAGACGCGACGGCATTTTAAAGGTCCCCAGCAGGAAATAAAAAGGCGAGGGAGGGTGAAAAAAAACGGTGACAACTTACGGAGAGGAATCGTTTGACTTTGATTCGCATGCAAACACATTCACACGTAAATGATAGACGCGTTAGCCACTGAAAAGTGCTCAGTGCAGCGCATTAGATAAAATAGTCTCCTATTCATGGTGGAGTTTTAATATATTTCAGCTGAGCACGAGGTAGACACCAGACGTAGCTCAGGAGTGGCTACTCTTGACTGATTCTGCCACCAGAGAGGATGTTTTAACGACACCGACAGCGCCGCCATAATTCAACCGAAGTTGATAAAAATAAAATTTCAAACTTCCAACCCTACAGGGCAAACAAAAACTATTTTATTAAAACACATCAATTTTCACCCTCTTAATCTTTCACAAACACCAAGGTGCACTCGATGTGGATAAACCGAGCAAGGAAGATGTAATTTTAGGTAATTTTATTATATTTTTGGTAAAATATTTTGAGAATTACGGTGTGTTCTGTCAATTTCCACTCTTATCACTATTACTGAAAATACTTTCTAGATGGACACCTAGAAATCTGAAAGGGTTGAGTACAAAACACCACATCCGAGTTTTTTCATAAGAAGATAAGGAGCTACGTCAATAATTATTTACAGCTATATTTTAATTCACATGCGGGTAAAAAAGACTTTTCCTTCTTTCCTGTTTTCAATTACCGCCGTTGAAGTGATTAGTACACTAATGTATACGTTTCAATGAATTCTGTGACAACAGACATACGATAAAGATCGAACGTTGAGGAAAACATCCGTAATGAAATAAACAGTTTAAAATTCCATCGTAAGTGATGATGAGTTGACTGCAGTGATAGTATTCACGAGGAAACTAAAACTATGGAAAACACTAAGAAGATTTCACAGTAACAATAAAACATCACGTCAGAAGTCATCGTAGAGTAATTTAAAAACCGTTGAAGCCAATTCTATCAATTCCTAATGTAGGTTTTATTATCTTCTTTTTAAGGAAAACAATCTTTTACTCCGAATTACTGCTCTTCTTATTAGGCTAAAATTTAGGCTGCATGGTGGAAAAATACCTCATCTAGTTTTACTCTTGCGAGATGCATCATTCCTCATCGACTCAATTAATACCAGGTGCAACGACTCGTAGTCTAAGGTCGCCCGAACGTCCGAAATACGTCAAAACGGACTCTACAGGTAAATAGCTGCAATCTTCGGTAACTGCTGAGCATTAAAACTTTTCGGGTGAATGCCCCGTGTTACTGGGTGTAAGCCCGGCGTTTCGTGACATCTACTGGTCACTTTTTCAGAGGAAATCTGCCGGCCTTGCTCTTGCACAAGTCATTTACCTGCAAAAGGTTAAAGCAGTGGAGGAGGAAAGCGGAAATTAGTACGAGGAGGAGGAGGCAAAAGATTTTTAGGGACGACTGGATTCCTCGCGAGGCTGACACTTAGACCAACGTCTCCACTGAGGTTAATTTTGTTCTTCCTCATCTCAATGGCCGCACGGATTAGTCGGGTTTTGCATCTATCCAAATTGGCGATGGTTTATGTGTTATGGAAATCGATCACTTATTCCGAGGCTGTATGTTCCATGACTGCCGATTTCGTTAATGTTTTCCTAGTCGAGTTTTGACCGCGCGTCGCGTTTCCCCGTACTATTTCGTTCCGCACGCTCCACTGGGAAATTTCTTAAATTTCTTCGAATTGAAACGGAGATGTCCTGCAAGTATCCAAACAGATGTTTCATATGTACATATGCCTTTAATATAGCCTTAATTTCAAATATTCATTGGACGTTACCAATTTTGTCGGCCGTCCTCGGAAATTCACCCAAAAGTTTTGTATCTCATCATGAGCCGCGAAAGCTTCAATGAATAATTAGGTGGTTCCTGCATACAAATGCAATATAATGATCTACATTTAGTGATGGAATCTTTTTCATGTTCGTTTATCACACTGAGGTCCCCAGACAACCTCATTTCCTCTTCCTTTTCCTCCACCACCCCGCGTTCTCTTCGCTGTAATGTCCGACGCGGCTGGCCATCCACAGTTTGGAAACTGATAGAGGACATGGTGACGAAGAAGGGAGAGGTGGCAATGGATCGTGGAGGATCTACCCTCTTGCGGATATTCAGAGTGATTAAAACTTGGCTACGATGAACTATAACATTAAGTTTCACAAAACTGAGAAGATAAAAAAGAATAGCTCGAAGGTAGAAACGCTGAAGAATCAGACGCCTTAGAAAACACAGGTTCTGCTAAACCTAAAAAATTATACGAGAAGGATATACAGTTATAAGAAAAATAATTAGCCGTAAATAAAAGAAGAATAGAGAAGAATGGTTGAAAAAATGTATGCAAAGAGGTAGAAGAACAGGAAAAGTTGAAGCTGCTATCACAACTATAGAAATAACTCTCGTTTATAATTAATGCCATTCGGAATCAAGAAGATGAGACATTTAAAATGATGAAGGAGCAAAGAGATAGAAACAGAAGAAACTTTACAGCATCAAATCACTGCATAGCAGAATACTATTAGATTGTGACATAATAGATAATGACGATAAAGCTAACCTACTTCATATCAAGATCAGAATTAAGTGCCTAAGTAAAAAACTTGGTGGTACACAGACTTGATGGAATTCCCGTGAAGTTCCTGATGTGTGCAAGATAAAAGACCCTGATCAAGCTACATAGATTAATTTGCGACATTTACTCAACAAGGCAAAAGTCAGAGACTCGAGAAAGAACGTATTGACCCCTGTCCTAAAGAAAAAAGAAACCGAGGGGGCTAAAGATATTAGAACAATTAGTCTAGTGCGCATGCGTCAACAATTTTGACGCGAATCACGAAAGGGGAAGAAGGAAGAATATCTCTCTGACAGCAAATGAGGTTCCAGGCAAAGTATGGGAGCAAGATACGCCAATCAGCCCCGAGAATCACGAGGGAGAAAAAGATTCTAAGCTCCCGTCCATATGCATTCTCCTCATCGAGATTGAAAAATCAATGGACGATGGGATTTTTAAGAGACTTCTGACGACGCTGAAGAGTTTAGGAGTGTCATTTAACGATGGAAGAGTAGTATGTAGGACACATGAAGAACAGCTTGCAGGGATTAAACTTGCTGGTCATGAGGAGGAACAGAATTGAGGAAAACTGTGCGAGATTGATGTGCTTTGTCACCCACGATTTTCATTGCGAACCGGGATAACGAAGTCCCAGGGACCCGTAGTAATTCTCGTTTATAGGGGTTTCACATTTACAGAGATTCAGTTTCGGATTCTCTCACTCACAAAGGTTTTCATTATTTCAGGTCTAGCATCTGCTACAGTGAATTATAATGACATGCGCAATCGCGCAAGCGACCCTATACCACAGTACATAAGAGAGTCTTCCTTGAAGACTCTCTTATGTACAGTGGTGTAGGGTCGCTTTGGTCTCACTCATAGAGACCCGTGCGGGAATAATAACTCCCGTACGTAGAGATCTTCACATTCTTATTCACAGAAGTATTCGGTGGGGAAAATGATGGAATTTGGCGATTAGTAGCGTTCATAGAGTCCTTTAGCTAATCCAGTACTAATTTATCCGGATTTGGTTGTATTTACGCAGAAAACATAATGTATTTAATAAGGTAAAAATCAACAACCGGAATGCAATTACTTAATGAATAAATTAGAACACTCTGGTTACCTTATGACATTGTTATTATAGCAGAATATAAGAAAGATCCGACGAGAATTCTGAAAGGTATTGACAAAAATATTAATAACCGCCACTTTCATGTAAATATAATGAAAAACAGTATCACGATTAAAGGAAAGTATGGTTTTGGCTGTATCACCCTCAGACTCGGGAAGCAAAAACTTACGCCGGTGAAAGAACGCCACTGCATGAAAAGAAGGATCAAGAGCGATGGAAGAAGCAAGGAAGATATTGTGAACAGAATAACCCAAGCTAAGAGGGTATTCTATTCTGTCATGAGAGGAGTCTGCTGTGGGGAGGTAGTCTACCAGTAACAGAGCCTCTAAGGAAGGGAACACTTCGTTAAACACACATTTGGGTCATTCTCTCACACGGCAGAGTATCCATGACTGGAACCGCTAGAGTGAAAAATGATTGGAAGTAATGGAGACGTGGTTCTATCAAATTGGCGGAGAGACAATCAAATTGGTGGAGAGAACCACCAGCGAGGGAGTCCTTCAAAAAGTTGGAGAGAATAAAAGTATAATGAAAACTCGTACAAGAGGAAGAGACAAAGTTGTTGAGCACATTGTGCGACACAGTGGCTTATTGTAAGACACAGTTTAAATTGACGAGAATGAAAATAATTACATAGGACTGCAGATGATGCAGATGAAGTAAACGAAGCAATATATGAAGGCTGCTTAAGTGACGAATTGTGCAGGAAATTGGGAGGATTGTAGGAAATCGAAGAGAAAAGCTGCAGAAAAAATTCGGACTGATGAGAAAGTTGAATTGGGTGGATTCTAAATAAAGCACCAAGTGCTTTCAGAAGTATGCTAAATTCGAGCATTCCAATATTAAGCACTATCAAATAGAGCATAGTGTCATACATTCCGTTAAGTTGGTAATATCATAGGCGAGATGTATTCTAAAAACAAATACTACCTTGGGAACTTACTTTAAATCTTTCTTTTCAACAAACTGTGGACTCAAAGCGTGTGAAATTATTCAAAATATGCAGACATTAAGTAAAATAATAACCTTTAAAAAATGTGGAGACTTGCAACGCATAATTCAATGTATTTCTGATTCTTAGGAAAATAGCAAACAGCTTACCATCATCATAAACCATTTTCAATCCCTCTATTTTTCCAATTTTTTTCTATAATCATCACCAGAACGATCTATTTTAACGGGAAATCGTTAATTCTCTCCGTAAAACGAACAAAAGGTATGAGGTTGATGAAGTAAAGCGAGGTGAGAAAAGTGAGGCTCGATAATGCTCCAAACTCTTAAGTGAAAACTTTCAAAGGCTGAAGTAAATGTCAACTCAAACTGAGAAAGTTTCGAAGAACAAGCGTGACGCCACGGTAAATCACATCGTCTTATCCTTAGTAAAGAATGATCGAGCTGGTAATGGAGCTATTATCTTCGACGACTTTGCACAGAACAGTAAGTAATGAGATTCTTCTAGATTCGTCTGTTGTGCAGATAAAATGCCAAGAGTTTCAAATCCGTGCTAACAACTGGGATGACGTTATTTTGAGGGCTCAATTTTTGTTCGTGAGTAGGTTTGTGTAAAACTTTGCATTCGCGTTCTCATTCTGGTGATAGCTACAAATAAGTGAGATAAAAATTGTCTCTTACCGATATGTTTTGTGGGAAATTCTAAGCCATTTTAATTCGTTCCCTGATTGAATGTGTCAAATATTTCGTGATAATTATATAACTGTGTACAACTTTTCTTCTAAACGCAAAATACCATACCTGTAACTATTATAGATATGGCAAAGAACAATAAAGGTGTCACACCGGATCAAATATTCATAAACATTATTCAAATTCATTTTGCCTAAATTTCCAATGCCGCGCTGAAAACTTTGGTCATAACATGCTATTAAAGAAAATTAAAGAAAAAAAGAAAAGTTCTTGTATCATTTCCATTGATAATCGTATGGTGAGTTACAACGCATAATTAGATGCACTTCAGTGAAATATGATCCAAAACATTTTCCTCGCCCGACTTCAAATGTTATTAAAGTGTGCACTCAATGACCCACGATTTCTGCTCTGCCCACTTTAACCCCTCGTATTTGCACGATCATACCAAAGCTTGTCCCCGTACCCCGTGCGAACTTTGAACGCAAATTACATCCCGCCGCTGATCGAAAGACCTCGGTCAGAAATTAAAGCCACCACTCCTGAGACCAGATCCGCGCGTGAGACGCCTGGTCATAAGGTTTGATCGAGCGAAATGTCGTTTCGCCAATATATCAATGAATTTGGTCTAATGGTAAAGAATAATATCTCAACCTTCCAGAAATACCAATATATCAGCCCCTTACCGAACTACTTTCCGAGATTTTTGACGTGAACAACCAGCACTTTTACGTGGGAAACAGTACGTATATGTACTCCAGAGAGACTATTAAAAAAATGAGGAATCTATAACACCTAGAACTCGTCAAAAATGTACAGTATATAGTTTTTAAATTTTCTCAGTTATTTTTTTTAAATAAATCACATAGTCACCGCAATAATTTTTCAGGATTACAAAAGTCCTTCCATTGTGGAGGAGTTTTAAACGTACCGCGCGAAAAAAATGATTTAAGTTAAAGACATATAGATAATTTAAGTTAAAAATTACAGAATTTAATTTTATCTATGAATTTCATTCTTATTAATGTATATTACTGCATCATTGATAATGCAATATTTAATTCATACCTTCCACCACTGCTGTAATTACAACGCATACTTCTAACATGGTCTCCGTTATGAACAAAGAACTCTCTCGCTCAAACTACCTTACAGCAGTTTGAGCGAGATTTTACGCCGGTCATTACAGAGATCATGCTCGGTATTTTTCATTTCAGCAGCTGTAACAAGCACAAAGTAAATATTTACATATCAATGACGTAAAAGCATCGTTTACAATGACTGAATTTTTGAGCACTTGACTAAATTCACATGCATAAGTTAACATTTGACTCACTTTTTCATCCATATTTAGAGAATAAAATTTCGTACTTTTCTACAGAATTTTATTTTGTGCCACGCAAAATAAAATTCTGTGGAAAAGTACGAAATTGTATTATCTAAATATGGATACTATGAACTTCCACAAAGTGAAGCCTGAAAATGTAGAGTGCAATCATATTTTCATGCCGGACGGGGAAAAAGTCTTCACATTTGAGGTTTTTTTGTGATTCTGTAAAATTTTCTGTGCTGAGTAATTGTTTTCCCAATAAAAATAGTTGCAGAAGCATACAAGGTTCTCATTGTGAAATTACTGACGAGGTGAATGTGTTAGGAATGTTTTTAAACTAAGCCTCTATGGTGTGCATACCCGTGACATTTCCCGAGTAAAATCGCAGGAATTTGTCGGAAATTATCTCTAAAAGTAGAACAGTACGTGTTAGGTAATTTGTTACATTTGGAAAGGTGAGGTATTTCTCTTTAAGATGAGACCAGATTCGTTGAATTCTAGGCTAAATGATATCTCGCTCAGACTACCTTAAGCGGTGAAGATGGCGAGGCTTCCGGTGGCGAACGAGAAGATGGCTTTTAAGCAGTAGCAGTGGGGGAGGAGGGGGATCAGGGATGAGAGTTGAGACTGAGGACGGGGTGAGAAGGAACGGACAGAAAAACAAATGATTGCGCTCTGGTCGAAATTTTGTTCTAATGTCCCGTGGGTTATTTAATCCTTCACTCGGAACGCGGATATAAAAACAAAATGATCCGAGCGGGGGGCTAACACGAAGTCATTTGAGCGAGGGAAAAAAAAGAACCACGCGGAACGGAGAGGTGAAACACATCTCAGGGGGATACAATGTGAAGAGGGGAGGAAGAGAGTGATGGGTGTAGGATGACGAGTTGGTTGGCTACTGCTACGATCGCGTGGTATGTATTTTCAATGCCCTCGATGCACGCCGGGGACGGGAGGTGGTGAAAACAAGACAGACACGTTGTGTGTTTGCGTGATTCCTCCCAAGATCAATAGCTCAAACAACATGATGTCCTGAACACGAAAACACGAACTGTAAGGCCTCGAATTACGTTGTTCCGATCCACACCTGATTCGATTTTACGTCCATTCTAACAAGGGCTGTCGGAAAGTTTTTGTCAAGAATAAATATCCATATCCTAACTAACTGTTCCTATATATTTGTTTTTGAATCAAGGTTTTGAAAATACAATCGTAGGAATTAATGTCTAGATAAAGAACTGAATAGAAGTGGTCACGAAGATCTGGTTCCATTTCATCCCGTTTCGATTTACGACGCACTTCTTCAGCACGTATATCCGACGTAAATCCAGGATTTAATATTCAAATTTCATCCAGGCATCATTTGCATGATTTTTAGCTACTTAAAATAGATTTAAATATGGCCGCCCACCAACGGTTCGTGACCTCGTTTTCTCGCACTCCTGGATATTCCTAGCCGTAAAAGCTGAATTCGCGGCCCCTCTGACTGTTTTTACCTAATGCTTGAGTTCATCGAGACTAAATTCTAGAAACACCTTCGAAAGACAGATCCTCCGTAGAATATATGGGGCAATATGCGACCAAGGAGAATGGAGGATTAGGTATAGAAAATAAATAGATCAGTTGATTGCAGGGAAAATATAATAAGGTTCATTAAGTCCCAGAGGATACGCTGGTTGGGTCACATAGAGAGAATGCCAGGGGAGGAAATCCTAAAACGCATGCTAAAAGGCAGGCTGTACAAAAGGAGACAGGGACGTCCTAAAAATAGATGGATGGATCAAGTGCAGTACAACCTAAATAAGATGGGAATTCACATCCGGCTTCAGGATTGTGAGACTGAATCTCCGACCGGAATGACTGGAGGGCAATAGCGCAGCAGGCCAAGGCCCACATAGGGTTGTAGAGCCACTAAGAAGAAGAATTTCCAGAAATTTACTGATACGTTGTCAGATAAATAGTAACTTGTCCCAGAATTTGCAAGATTTTCGAGTACCGATATAAACGCAGTGAAAGCATTATTCAGAGAAAACAAGGCTGCTATTGAGATAGTAGGAGCTGAAATTGTGGACTTAAGTGGAAATTTTTATAACTTTTCATGAGCGTCGAAATATAATTCTTAAATCAAAATCCACTTCAGTGTATCTGTTTATACATATAAATAACCATTCAAGCAGTAACGTAAAATAACGAGTAAATGGGTGCTTGCAATTTGCAAGCAAGGGGTGAGTCTGTATATAATGATACCCTTTAAAAAACGGAAAATGAATGCGTCAACTTTACAAAACCAATGAAAGCTCTCAAGTCTCCGTGCAGCATAAAAGCAAAGAAAAATATCAAGGAATTCTCAAAGTTAACTACACGTTCCATGAAGTACGGATACTAGACAGTTCCAGCATAAATCATACTATATTTCATCCGGTTATTAAAGATTTCTCAAAAAACTATAATCAAACAGCTGGCCCGCCTCACCGAGTTCCAAATCTCAAACCAACAATCGGCCTGCGACAATGGACAAATCTATCCGTAGCAACGAAAATGACGAAATTTCTAAAATCCCCGATAAAAGTTTAAAAGTTTCAGTTCGTCGGTAGAAAGGAAAAAATCAATTGCAAGAATAAAATTCTTTAAACATTCAGCCTCATATTTATGAAAGAATCGATCTTGTAGCGCAATTCTTTCATATTTTAATGACCAAAAGAAAAAAGTCTACACAAAAATTTTTCATTTTTCCCAATTAATCTCATGTAAAGCTATCAATTGCAAGAAATAGAAGCTTAATCGACTTTTTTTAACTTTTCCCATTATTTCCCAACTCGATACCAAATTTTAACCCTCACCTAAAAATTTCACTCACCTAGCTCGTTTAGAAATGCCCAGGAATTTGGATGAATAAGCCAGTCAGTCAGTGTTGTAGCTCTCTATCTATTACTGCAAATATTATATTTTAAAATTAACGTCTTGAAAAAACACCATTAAACTTGGATTTACGGCGAGGAATTCAGAATGTAAGCAAAAATCATGTGTAGATACGTGTTTTTTTTCTTGGCAAATATATTGACATTGTAAAGCTACCGTCATTATAATGAAAAATATATTATTTCGCGTTAAGAAAAAATATATATACACATGCAATCGTATTATTTCGAAATATATGTCAAGTACCATAAGACTAGATCATCATTATAATTATCATTATATTTCACAGAAACCTAAAAGAAAAGACATACTTTTGTTACATTTATTTATACATTCTACGAATGAGAGGCACACACGCAATATTTTACGCGAATCTGTACATAAACGATAATTGCTTCAACCACATAAAAGTCACAAGTTCAACATCTAAATCATTCTCACAAACAAACAGCGTCGAATAAGAATGCTTCCATTCTCTCTGTTTTTAATTTATTTTTAACTTAACCGTAAAATATGGCAAATAAATTAATTCCAAAGGGGATATGAGAAGATCAAAGCCGTGAGTAAACCATCCTTTTCGCGGAGAACCAAGTAGCAATTACAGAAGGCTGTAAGGTAAGATATATATGTGACATAAGCAGGTAAAATAGGGAAATGGATTGGAATTGGATCTTTACTCAACCACGGCATCTGAAGGTGCTGTGCATAAAACATGAGCATACAAACATGACATTCAGAAGTGTTGGACACATTACTCAATAAAGTGAGACAAAAAGAACTGTCAATCATTACAATTACCCTGAATTTGAAAAGAAGCCGGTGGAAAAGTAAAGAAAAGCATAGTAAAGAAACTGGAGAAAGTTTTCACACTTTGTTAATTGTTTGTTCTGACCTCTTATCAACGTAATCACCTTTAAAATAAAAGGAGTCTTTGGATTTGATACGGTTAAAAAGCTGTTTCCCTTGGGAAAAAATATTTTTTAAATATTTGAGAGAAAAATATTATTTAAACCATGATGGATGCGGTCGTTAAATAGTGATCAGAGTTATGCGTCACATATGAGAACGTTTCTAAAAAATTGCACGCGCATTAAATTTCAAATCTTTAACCAGCAAAGACCTAGTCTTTGTCAGGAAGAGCCGAGAGGACTTCAGAGAAAGGAGAATAATAGGGAAGGAATAATGCGGAGAGAGGTAAGAGAGGAAAGGGTGGAGACGGAAGGGGAATGGGAATAGAGGATAAGGAGAAAGAAAGTTTGTGGACTTGAATGATTCCAGGAAAATAGGGAGCTGGGAAGAGCCTGCTGAAGCATCTTCAGCAGGCAAGCAAGTTCAAGAGATGGAGGGAGGAGGCAACTACGTTAATACGAAAACAACTGGCGAAATTAAGTTTGTGAGAGAAGGTATGAAGCGGGGTGGCGTGGGAGAAATACTGGCGCACTGCATTATATTATTCTCCGCAGTATTATTATCCGACGAAATAATTATTTTCGTAACGGTGACGAACTTATACACCCCTAAGTTCGAGAGTGTACTTTACAGACTGGAAGAATTTAACTGTTATTCCACACCGACATTGCATTTACCTTCGCCTTAGTCCGCACCTTTTATCCTCCTTTCTATACTACCAGTCTTTGGCATCCGTTATCATTGATGAATTCCGAGTGGTTTCTTTTATCAATAGAATTTCGCCAGAATCAAAGCAAAACAACTTCAGTTGCGTTTCCCTACACTTTTCATACTCACCTTCGAATCCGTCGACACTGTCCTTTGAACAAAGGCCAAAGCAACTTTGTATTCAAAGGACATGAATAAGAAAAGAGCACTCAAATGATTGACACGATCCGAGGATTTCTCGTCAGCTTGCTCTTAAACAGGAGGCCTCGTCGTAAGCTCTACGGTTTCTCTAGATTTCTCTAGGGACCCAATGATACATAAAATAACAATGCAACCCAAAGATTTATTTTAGCGACGGGTATAGGTAATTCGCGCAGACGAAATGCGGGGTACTACATTTCAGGTATGCAACGGGACGGCATGAGTTATAACATTATGAATGTGAGGTCACTGAAGATGTGAGAGCAAATACTTTAGTAAAAATGCTCTTGCACCCACATGGTGAAATAATTTATCGCTAAGAATAAAAATGCCCGCGCAAAAGAGTAATGTGTCTATCTTTAGATGACTGCTAAAAGTTGGAAATAAAATGGTAAAGCTTGTATGAGCGAGATATTACTTCACTAAGAATTCAACAAGTTTTTGTTTGTTTTTAGAAAAATATATATCACCTTTTCTATGGTATAAAAATATTTTCCACGTAGTACTTTCCCGAGATGTGTACCAGAAAAATCAGCCATTTTATACGTGAAATAGTACGAATATGCACTCCGGAAAGATTTATATAGAAAATGAGGAATTTATAACACCTAGATCCTGTCATAAATTTATTAGTGAGAATCTTGTTTGTTATGCAAGCAATTTTTTTAAAAGTAAATAAACAAATCATTGCAGAAATATTTACCAAATCGCAAAGTAAACGTTAAGGCATTTTTCCCTTTTGGCCTGATAAAATAGGGCAAATTGAATACACATGCATGCAAATTTTAGTTAATAATTGGGAGTTTCAGTAATTAAAAACAATATTTGGCACCATTAATATAAAACTACTTACTTCCAGCTTCTTACAGGTGCGGTGACAAATAATACTCGAACATGGCCTCCATTATGAATAGAGAAAAACTCGCTCAAACTACTTTGAACGTGTGTGTGATTATACTGGAAAATTAAAACGTTTTCTATTGTTAGAATTCTATTTGAGATAATGGTACTCGTTTAGCATCTATATCCCCCTTCAGCGGGTATAATGATAGAGCCACTATCTTATGAAAAGTAAAGAGTTTGGTAATGACAATTCGAGGAGAGAGCTCTCTTAAACCTCCCCGGGCGATTTCCGAGGTGCCGGACGCCCAACCTGTGCACCAACGCGACGGCGCAGACGACGTCGCGACGACCTTTTATCCGGGTCGCCTAACGACGGCCTCCCCTAAGAGACCCGCACATGTGTTCTCGTCTTGAGGGCTCGGCGGAGATTTGAACGGAATTCCCAAGTGCAACGGGAGAGAGGTTGAAAGAGGGAGCGTGGAGAGGTAAAGGGTGGAGGGAAAAAAAAGAGCCGATGGCGGAAGAGCAATAATGGCTGGGCGTCTGGGCTCGGGAGGTGGGAATGGTGTATAAGTCAAGTTCTTTGGCCGCAGGGGCAGGACGTGGGAGGTAGAGGGGGGGGAGAAAGTGTGGGGAAGGGGGAGAGTGGGGGGTGAGGTGAGAGGTTTGGAGGAGGGGGGAAGTGGACCTCCCGTCCCTTCCACCAGAGGAACCTTCCCTCGATTTTTTCCTCTCCCTTCCCACCTCCCTCATCCCAGCTAGACATCTCCCTAATGACGGCGACGCGTAAAAACGGGCTGGAAAGAAGGCATTACGACTCGTCTGTTCGAATCGGGAGCTGCTCTTGGATGTTAGAGGAAAAAAATAGTTTGGGTATAATCAAGCACCGGAGACATTAAAAACCCAAAGGGATGCTGCGCATTTTCCAGTCGATTTTTAAAAAGAGCACTTCTCGAGTGGGGTTTGGCAGTGGAGGGGAGCTGTATGGAGGGGGGAGGGCGGGTGGGGGCTAAAGAAAATTGGCTTCCAGTCTTCCACAGCTTCACTTCTACTTCCCTTCGAAGCAGTCTTGATTGGATCCACCACTGGGAGATTTTCCCGCTAGAGTGACCGTAGGATCACGGGCGGATTCTGGCGGTCCTCCGTGTGCGGCAGAAGCCAGAACTAAAAGGATGTTTTCCGCCGAGGTACGCAGTCCCCTTAATACCCCACGTTCCGGCATGGCTTCACCCAGGCGGACGAAAAAAGGATTACTCTTTCACTTGAACTTGGATGGTAGTCATGACTGTGGACCTACGTTTTTCACATTTGCGATAGCGTGAAATTTTCCGCGAATCTCGAAATTGCTTTGCTGATCTACGGGCATTTTGATATTTAACAGAAGAAATTTTATTGAAAAATCAATCAAATCCGATGAATTTTTTTCAAAACAACTCGATTTTGAAATTTTTTGTAGTTTTGCGTCTCATATTAGCCTTTATGTTGATATGCATCAACTGGTAACTGATGAAAGATCGTCAAACGGCAGTGAAAGAAGTCACTACCACAATGCTCCAGGTTTAGATTATCAAATAATCCGGCCAAATATTCGTAAATAATGAAAAATTACTCCTCGCTGACCGCCAGCGCGTCGATTTCTACAATATGGAAATGCGAATCTATCAAGCCCTTTAAGGTGCAACTTGCACAGCACTCCCATACTCGACTCGAAAGAGGGATGGATCGGTGCGTGAGAGGGTGAGGTTCTTACATGAAGGGAATGGAGCCCATGCGAAAGGAGATGCCCTTTTCCAATACAGAGCTTATCCCCGAGTAATTAGAGACACTCTCTTTATCAATGAGTACATTGTCTTCGCTACTAGCCATATTGTTGGATGTCCAGCGTGTCTCAAATCCATGCACATTAGACTGCGTCGATTATGACACAAGCTAGCCCCGAGGGTATTTTGATCTTCTCCTCTAATACGTTGACTAACGGTTTATTTGTCTTGGAAAGTATATTTAATCATGATATCTCAACATTTAAATTTAGGTGTCAATTCTCGGGCAATAAGTACCAGGACTTCGCGCATATCCATTCTTCGCCTTTTTTTAGGTGTACATTTTAAGCCTCAAGTACGGATAATCCCCTCCGACTCTGTAATACAACGAGGCTACCTCAGTATACATTTTTGCCCATTACACACGTTTTTACCCGCTCTTTTTCAATCACTCGAAGGATTACCCCTCGGGATAGGTTCTCCTGGGCTATTGTATGACGCCTTAAAATTGTTTAATGGGACAGTTTTCCCACTTCGTCTGTCTCTCTTCGTCTGCTTCAACAAATTGGGCGTTTCTAATTATATCGTCTCCCGTGAAAGCGATTTGACACGACATTCATGAAGTGCCTTCAGTATTTACAGCGACTTGAGTGAGTAAAACAAAACAAACTGAAGTTTCATCGGTAGTTCCCATCTGCCCACAGAAGCCGTGTGTTTTACGCAAGGACATAAATTCTCTGCATTGTTACATGAAAAGACACTGTTCTTAAATTAAGAGAATAAAAAAGGCTTTTTCTTCGCAAAATCCTATACCAACCGATGTTTGCTTAGGAAGCACTCTGTTGGACCTAATTTCCTATTTAATTTCCACAGCCTTTGTCATTAAATCTTGAGCTATGAGAAAGCCATCTCTTCGTTCTTTCGTCACGTAATAGCAGTGACTATTTATACATACATACATACCAACCACGCCGTTCCCTTCCGGGATACGCACAGTCACAAAGTTTCACTCATAAAAACATATTTGTACACCTAACTCTGCTTCAATTATTTCCTCCATACTGACCAACCCTTGCAAACCTCTTTTGCTTCATACACGCCCTCCGGTTTTAAAGACTCCTAATATTCCTCCTCCTAAGAATTTCCTCAACCACATTCAACCACAAATTTCTCCCCCTAGCTCTACCTCTCGCACCATTCATTTCACCCTTATATATCTGTTTTGTTATTCGACTCTCATCCATTCTCTCAACATGGCCAAACCAACGAAGCACTCCTTTCATATATGTCCATTACTGGAGCACATTAATTTTTTACCCACTCATTAATTTTTTACCCACTCATTCCTGACCCTATCCACCCTACTTTTGCCGCAAAGACTCCTCAGATATCTTAAAGTTTCCCTTTTCAAGGTCCTTTATACCTCTCATATTTAAAACAGTACGTTTTTACACATCTACATATTTCCACAATAATCTTCCGCAGCGCTAAAGAAGTGCTTCTTCTTTGAAGCTAAACACATCATTTTTCCCACTTCTCGAGCAAAGAGGAGATATTTATAAAGTTAATTTTATATTTTTGTTGAGTACTTCTGTTACCTTTGGAAAAAATTGGAGGAGCCTTTTTCTCAGCATAAATGTTTTTGGTGCATAATTCTTTGTATTACAAAATAATAAAGATTGAGGGGCCAAAAATACAAAGAGACTGGCTCAGGGCCACGGAGACTACAAGATTTATTTTCTCTTAATTCTACAGAAATTGCTATACGTACGCTACAAATGACCGGTTTGGTGGGAAAACATACGTGTTTTGGTCTTACAGCTATTTTCCGCCGCGAGTCAAACAGCAGTAACAGATTGAATACCCAAGCACTAGTGTCGAAGTTCAGTCGATTCGAGACAATACTTTTTTCTGTGTAAAACAACTGTCCGGAGAACGCTCTTTAAACCACTCCGGAACGAAAATTTCAACCATTTTAACATATTTTAGCTTTTTGATGGAAATAGGCCCTTGGCTGCGCGTGACATACAACGGCCGGCATCGTGCGGGTTGCGTCCCGGAGCCTTTTCACCTCCGTCATCCCCCGGTTCCGGGAACTGCAGAGCAATCGCTTGACCTCACAAGTGTATGCATGTACAGGCTCTAGCATACAATGACTCATGTACTTATTATTATCCATAAACTATAAACTAATTTAGGGTTGTAGAGGTTGATTAGTCAACTTAGATAATTTGTCACCACATTGCACCTTTGTTCTGTTCTTTATATAAGCTTCCATCTGTTCTTTATATAAGCGTCTAACCTCACCCTCTGGAAATAAACACAGGAACCTAAATACCTAAATTTGTTTACTAAACGGCAAACATGTTCGTTAATTTTCGGTCACTTTTGTAATTTTAATTTTAATACGAAATTTGAGCAGAAGATTATAATTGTTGAATGTTTTTATCGGAAAGATGAAGAATAAAACCGATTTATTTGAGAACGCCACTTTTGGGGACAAATAACTCCACTTTCTGCTAAAAATTCTCAACTTTTGTAGGTGCCTAGTCATGACTAAATTCTCCTTTAATGAAGTTCACCACCTCACAGATTGAATTGACATTTTGAGATTCACATAAGAGTCACGGCGATAGTTGTAGCTCCAGAACTGGTAATAGAGATACGTTAGTAAAATGTAAAGCAAGGAGTTTTTCACTTAATTATTAGAAGACTTTCATATTTACTAGTAATATCCACCCGTAAGAATCTAATAACATTTTTATAGTTTTGAGTTTAGGTTGCATAATTTATAAGACCAAGTACCAAAAACATTACTCAACAATTCAAAACATACTTCTGTATGTTTCAAAACCTTGGGAATTTACCATCAAAGGCCCCAAAAATGGATTTTGAAGAAGCTGCGAAATATCGAGGTTTGAAAGGATTATTAGTGAAAACATAAGGTTTATGATGAATGCAGAGAAAATTTCACTGAGGAAATAAAGAATAGAAGGTGAAAATACTATGGACGCATAAGTAGAATGGAATTTAAACGATGGGCGAAAATGATTCTTAACTGTCAACCACCAGGCAAGAGGAAAAGAGGACGGCTACTAGAAAACTAAATGAAGCAGGTCAGAAAAGATGTAGAATACAGATGTTTGGGAGCCGAGGGTTGGAAAATAGAGGAACTTGGAGAAGAGGAAGCACAACACTGCCAAAAACTGATTAAAACTCGCTATATATATGAATGATGGGAGCAGAATTGCGTATTCCCGTGAACTCTCTTGGTGGGAAGTTTCTAATATTCTAGTGCTACGCCCGAGAGATAATTCAATCTTCCAGACATTTTCGTGGTATTTTGTTCCAAAGCGCCGTCAGAAAAGACAGGAAATTGCCCACTTGGGATCGATTTAATTTATTTTACGCACGAGAGGTTGAGTTGCGGCGGAGTGCACCAGGAGGGTTAAGTGCAACTGCTGGGAAACTGGGGCCGATTTCTTTAGTCTGCGGCGTTATCAGTATTCTCAGTATTGGGAAAAGCTCAGTAATCCCCACTCGAGATTAGCGGACAGGTGTTCTATGCAAGCTGGTAAAAGAGAAAATTTACACCCTTTATTACAGTGCCTGTTTCCTCTCCCTACAGTCGTAATCTACATGGTATCAGTGAGTCCAAAGTTAAATAAATTTTGCATTTCAGTCCATGATAGACGAGTCGCTAACTGACTGAAGATTTTGGGTCCCACACCAGGGAATATTGTTGAAAAATATCACCGTTGTTGACTACCGACTCAGCCATTGTCGCCAGGATAATATCGTCATTGCCGGGAAAACCTAGAATCGTTTTAAGTCTCATGACATTTATTCCAATAGAAGCAAAAACAGCACTTAGTTAACAGAACCCCTATTCAGGCGAAAGACCTACCACAAAGTTACGACAGGTCAATGTTATAGTGGTTTTCTTAAGCACATTTTTCCTACCAACAACTCGCACGGCATTTGAAAAATTATGACCAATCAATCGCGGTGATTACTATGAAGCATTGCGCTTATTATTATCACATTTTTTAAAAATTTCTTGCTATAAAATAAAACGCCTCCACAAATGGATTGCTTATAAAAATGACACAACAGAGTCAACAGGTATGCTGAAGCCATAGAGAATCATGGTGAATTAGCATATACAGGCGCGACTTTAAGTTGTGCTTCAGTGACTTCAAGATGTACTACGCACATAATGCTTGAAAATGTAATAATGAGTTTAAGTCGTTTACATCGGAAAAATGAAGTTCCCTCTTCAACAAAATGAAAATATTAATATAAATATCATATGACTCGTATGATTGGTACATTTGAAAACCTGCCACTTTGGAGAACAGGGAAATTGTCCATGGCGAGGGCGATAAGCCGTTAATTAGTGAGAATTGGCACGAAACGTTAAATTGTTTTAAATGAATTGACGAGAAAGTGAGATTTCATGACTCACCGAGGGATTTCTTAGGTCCCAATGACGAAGCCCCTCGGTGTGAAGCAATGTATCCTGGTTGACTCTCTCCACTAGATAGAGGCTTCTGGAGCCCCGGCGTGAGGAACCGTGGTACATGAGAGCAGAGCCGGGCACAGGATCTTCGTCGTGATAAGCGTAGATCACTCTCATAGTATCATTCTGTGGAAGAGAAAACACAGCATTGTATCTTTAGAATGACAACAACCACACAAAGGTAAGGGAGGTGTTCGAATAATAAATAAATTCGTGGATATGGGGAAATAGGAAGGCAAAAAAAATATCATGTATTTTAAGACTTTCTCTGTCGATACTAGAGGCCCCTTACTATGCATTAGCAAATCAATTTCGTGATTTATCCTTCTTTCTATGATTCTATGTTAAAATTATGTTAACAAGAAATATTTAAAATGACGTTAAAAGAGATTTAAACAAATATAAATTTAATAATATAGGATTACAACAACAATACAGCACAAAAATATAGGATTAAACAACAATACAACACAAAAATATAGGATTACAACAAAATTTCTGAACAATCTAACAACTTATCAGCAGATAAATCACACTGATGAGCCGTACCTACCGGCATGAAACTTCAACTAATAGGTATTTGATTTAAAATATTACTAAATTTTTTCAAGCACCAAACTGCTTTTCTGATAAATTAAATTACTTCAGACGATTGATTATAAATCTGCACATTGTAGAATATGACTTTGACGAAATCCCCCGTTTCCCGTTCTCACTCGCGTAACACTGAAATGCCGAATGTTCACGGAATTTTAAACAGACTCTTTCATACAAAATTCCATCACCAAATAATTCCCGATAAAACTCGATAAAAAATTTAGCTCTAATTATATGATGATTTTAGTGAAATTATAGTTCCTATCTGGGATACCGACGCTGAAACCACTACCGAAGCCTCCAAAAGATTAACAAATTCCATTCCTTCGAAATACTAAAATCTTAGTTAGCTAATGATCGGTTGCAAAAATAATTAGTGACGTGACCAATAGTTTTGAGATTCATGACGTAATGGGCCTCATACCCTGATTGCAGGAACTTATCTATAGGCCTCATGACCTATGTACCAATACCTACTTAATATCTATGAATGTTTTCTGTACTCTACTACCACCTGAAAAAATGTATTAAGTTTAATCCCATGTAAAAATCCTGAGGCAAGTTGTAATTAGCCGAAAAGAGTAAAGGAAGTCGTAATTCGTCACAAAGTAACTTTTTTACGAGCAATTTAGTATCCTAGCCGTTCATTGTGCGTCCGTCATCTTGGCTAATTATGGAACTCATAGCTCCATTTCATGAGTTACGAGACCATTTGTGAATCCAATAAATTAATCAAATGTTTCTGGAACACTCAACGAGTGGTTGTCACTGTTTGTGGGTCCCATAACTTTATTGAATACATATGTATCTTTCCTGAACCCGGCCATAAGAGGGATAAAATAGCCTAAAAGAATGAAATCCATGAGTACTGCCGCAGAAGTTGAATGATTAGCATGTAGATCGATTTTCGATGGCAAAATGTCATTTTGATCTCATGTCAATTGGTTATATGCTGATGCTCATGATTTGTCTCTATTTTTACTCATCATTGGGATATAGATGTTGTCCTTACACTTCAAAGAATCTATTAAAACTATATTTCACCTCCGTTAATCATCGCGGAAATATTTTTGTTGGGACTTGACGAATTTCTCCAATCCCATGCATTCGCGATGAAATACAAGCCATTTGTGTGCAATCGGATTATATCTGGTTTAAGATGGCCAGAGGTTCACGGATGAGTAAAACTACGCACCGGGTCGTTCTTGGCGAAGTTATTAGGTGGATTCTGCCAAATAAAAGGGGCTTTCAGAGTTCAAGGGCTGGCAATGCCACCAAAAAAAAAATCCTCAGAGGCCACTCGAATATTGAGAAAAAAAGCAGAATCCGACGCTTGGGGAAGAAAATCTTCCACAGATATTTTCGTACTCCCAATTGAAATTTTCCCGCTTCAGCCAAGATCAAACATTTCTTTCCGGCTCCTCGTTTCGCTAGACGTGCGATATACCTGGCTGGAGGAGATCGGGAAATATTCAAATACCATCGTCGTGAAATTCAACATATGCCACCAAACTCGGAATAAGTTTCCGACTCAGGATGAATCCTACTTGAATGAAAAGAGATAACGGAAAGCGGGACGCGAACTACAGAATTTTTTTGAAACACTTTTCTTAGCCGCGGAAGATCGTTCACTAGCTGAAACAACACTTTGGCTGAGAAATATTTTCGAAAGGAACTTCCCTTCCGTCAAATGCCAGGGAAGGGAACGCACGGAAAACAAGAATCTCCATCGCAAAAGAACAGACATAAGGGAAGTTTTCCCTTCTCCTCCTGAAAAAACAAGCGGGTTCGGAAAAAAGTAATGCTCTTATGCATACGAATCCGACGCCTCGCTTGCTGAACAGAGCAACCCGTTCCCTGCGACTTAACCGGTGACTTTTTTCCATCAAATCCCAGAGGAGCGGTTGCAGGGAGGATTGGCGAAAAACGCTACGAGGCCATCATTTGCCCGAAATGAGACAACCACGGTACCATCCATTTCGCGCCCACCCACGTGGCACTCCGAGAAAGTAGGGGTGTGCAAAGGAAAAGACGTGACGAAGACATGGAATGATGGGCTGTGAAGCGTTACAATAAGCGCACAGAAAGTCAATGATTTTTTCCACATTGACCCAGTCAATGAGGAAAATGTAAAGATATGGAGGTATCTAGAGTCCTTAATCATTTAATTTCACTTTTACCCTTGTATTCCAAGTTTTATGACATTGAATGAGGTAAAAATCGAAACATCGGCCACAACTGAGACTTACACATGTCGAATGTGATTTATCAGCAGCTATTTTCTTTGATCGTGAGATCCAAAACTTTTTACATTGATAACGTCAAGAGAGCCAATGAGAGATGATAACTGTTTAGCGAAATAATTAATTCAATTATGAGCACACATCGAATGAAATCAAAATTAAACTTATAATATGAATGGTATAATTTGTTATTAATAAACCTCATTCAAGGAGCAGGGGTTGCTATCTCGGGCAGTTAGACAACCTTAGAAAAAGCCTATTTATACATTAATATCTCGTTTACGTTTTTTCAAAAATAATTCTTTTACCGTCAGTCTTTTATGTACCTTCAAGGGAAAAATAAACTGCTGAAATTAATACATGTCGTAAGCGTATGACCTTAATTAAATTGCCAAACGGCTGATCGGCAATGAAATGAAATGAAGAATTTCTGAAGCAGCAATACCTGTACATACCAAATGCCAAAGAGAGTAGAAGAGATAAAAATACGATTATTTCTTCCATTGGACGATTACTACGAAGCATTTAATTTGCCAATATACCCGTTTTTCAAACGCAATCATTTTTATTTGTCATGATAATTAAAAATACGCATGCATACTCAGTATTGTCAATAATTCATCACAGGAATTTTCCTCTGATGGAATACAGAACAATGAATTCATTTTGCCGTTAGGCTTACATGAATGTTGTCTAAGAAATAGATTCCTCAAACGAAGGAACTTTTAGAAGAATTTGAGAGGTCATAGTGAGAACAAAAGAGAGAGCTTCCAAGTTCACCGGTCTCCAGTTTTGCCCACGCGGTCCCATTTTCTTGGTTTTGATTTTTACAACTTCAAATATTCATTATTTCCTTACAAAATACGAAGCTGTACAAGTCTATCCTCCTATAAAAATAATAATGAATTTTCATCCAAAGATCTTAATCACTTAATACATAATGCTTTCGTCTTCCATCCTTATCTTCTCTGACCAACCGATTCCCGTAATACTTCTGCATTCTCCCCGTATAACTAGACGCTCTACACGATTCTTGCACTTACGAACTCATCAGAATCGTTTGTTTTGTTATTTCCTCTTAAATCACAACTTCAAAAGGCTTAGGATTCATTAATGAAGATTACGACGCGAATTCATCCAGTATATCCAATTAAAACTTGGGGAAACAAAAGCGACATCATTAATTGGAAGATCCAGGGCGTCGATTTCATCGTTTAATGTCCGCCACGCAGTGGGCAAAATGGGAACCTTTGAACAATCCTTTGTCCCTGTAATTATTTTTGCGGGAACTGCGATAAACAAGATTATATTTTACGTCGGCGAAAGAGAGATCATTGGGATGGTGGCGGCATTGAGCCGTTTCCGCAGATGTTTCGAGCAAGGTATTAAGAGAGGAATTTATGTTATGAAAGGGGATAATGCCCACGTTACACACTTGGAACGATAAACTAGTTCTTCCTAACATAATAGCACTGAACAAAATTTAACCGAGACATTGAAAATTATGAGATAATAACGGCAACAACAACAAAAATAGAATAAAACATTTCAAAATAAGAGTATTCGTATTCCAATGTCGCAAAATCACCTGATCGGCCTCACCAGTTAAATTGCAGGTATCTCAGCCTCACATTTCTAATAGCAGGGCATTTCACCACAGTAGTGAGAAACCTGGACGCGACCCATTATGCATTGCATGAATCCTCATTCACCGATAAGCCATGAGGACATTTGATCAGGCATGTTTACCAAACGTAATGTTCAAAACGGATTTTCAAGGGTAGACGACACAGATATAGCTCAAGTCTAGCAATAACAGTATACACCCAAGGCAGACGCTGGGAAACAGGGGTCACTAACCTGAATCGGATCAAACACCTCAGACAAATAAAACAAACCGGTTTAAACATAAGATCAATCGCTCTTCTAACTTCCACTCCCTCTCCCATTCTATAATAAAAAATCAACTTACGCTCGATCCAAGTGGTCTCAAGGCAATATAAATATGACCCATATACCCAGCATATATATTTGCCGGAATATATATAGAAAAAAATATACGCATTTTTCCCAAAGAATACAGCATACTGCCATGCACAAAATTAAGCATGGAGAATAGAGTAGTTAAATAACTAGCGTCATCTTTTGGCAATGTATATAAACGGAAATATAAGTGTCAAATGTTCTGCGTTTAGATACTGAAGACAGTAAAATTTTCGATGAAATTTCCCATCAGTATATTAAAATTTGAGATTAACTTTCAAGTGTAATAGACACTAATGTCATCGTAATACGGCATAAAATATATACTATATACCATTAGTGACAATAGCATAATACACAGTGATGACATGTAATTGAGTAAAAGTAATCGAGTAATTTGTTGCGATCACTTTGTCGGTAATATTTACTTGCAATCTATGCATGTTTCAAAATGTATTTTTTACTGGTAATCCTATTCAAAACACTTATGAGTAACTGTATGACTTGAGTAATAATAAGAGAAAATTAGAAATGTCGAGTACCTTGAAGTTTAAATGCTTTTTGAGATGCTATTTGATTTCAATTAAAACCCTGGGTAAAGTGCGTTTAGCAACGTCAAGTTTCAGTTCACTCTCTCCTATAGAAGAGTTACCCCACACTTTAAAGGGAAGCCGCTTGATTGCTTCCGGGGACTTAAGAGAGGTCAGAAATTAGCTACTCAATAATGGGCAAGCAACTGTCTGCCACGAGAGAAACATCGGTTCCCCATCAGTCACTGAAGTTAAGCATTGTTGGGCTCGGCTGGAGGGGCGATCCTCCGATTCGTTCGATTGTTGTGAGAGGTGGAACGTTTGTGCAAAATTGACATTAGCCGTCGAAGCACGTCGAACTTAAGTCCTGCCTCTTCCCTTACAACAGCCCTGGTTTGGGCACTATGTTCAATGACGTGAGCAGTTCCGGGTTTGACGCGAATCCTTTCTCAAATCAGCGTTGCCTCCATGTGGTTGGCATCGCTCGTATCCTCCGCACGGAAGAGAGACCCTGGTCGGGAAGAAAAGCCCTTTTTGTCCCCATGCATTCGAAATTATGTTAAGCCAACGGGGATCAAAGTAAGGAAACTTTGTTAGTGAAGTGCAATACATATTTGGAAGCGAAGAATTGATGCTAATACCAATAAAAAGTACGGACTTAAAACGTTAGGACAATAATGAGGGCTGGGAAGACAGAAAATATTAAACAGGACATGAAGAAACGGAACATAGATGCCTTGGGGCTGTGCAAGGAGAGATAGATGAACAGCTGTGACAACCGGAGTGATAGTTACAGGGTTATCTATAGTGGTGGGGATGAAAGTCCACGTGGGGTAGCTTTGGTACTGAATGCAAAGTTGGGGATGAGGGTAGTAAATATTGAATAATGTGAGCGAAAGCATACTAGTGGTAGAAATAAAAGTACGACCGGAAATGGTTACATTGGTTCAGGTGTACACGCCCACTAGACATTGGGATAAATCAATAACAAACAAAGAAAAACTTTAAAAAAATAATGCAGATAGTGAAATCTCATCCTTGGGTTGTGCGGCACGGGGAATAGGTTACGGAAGGAGTGCAACGAGTCAGAATGTAAATTGGTGTTTCTGTGCTGAGGGGAGCGAGAAAGGTTGATGCGAAAGGTTTTAGAATGGGAGTATGAGAAGATAGCTTTCAAAATCTATTCCACTCATTAGGTTTGCTCCCCATTTTCTCCTTGCCTCCTGATGATTTCCCATCGCTTGAGAGCGGTGAGCTGGCGCGTCATCCAAACTCCAACTCTTAAGATTTGGAGTTTATAGGACGAAGGCGACTCTTATAGAGCCTTGGAGGCCTACACAGATAACGTGCTCAGCAATTACGGCTTTTAGGTTCTTATTAAGAAACCAAGCCTCATATTCTTCCGCACAAATCCTGAAATGACTGCCTATTTTTCCCACGTGCTGCCATGAGTATCAACCGTCATATGCTATCTTTCCTACATCAGATTTCAGTTCGCAATTATTTTTTCTGTAGGCAGAAGTACAACCATTAATTAATTGTTGCATTTCTTTTATGTCAACGTCAAAATTTGTTACGCTTCCGTTGGGCTTATATAAGGATAAAGTTTGAATGTTATACAACACTTGAGCTTAATGTGCGTGAAGTTCACATATTTTGTATTTTAGTATTTATATAAATGTTTACTTACGTTTATTTGCGTAATTATGAACGTGTTTTTAAAAATTGCCCCAGAAATTTTAAGCGCTTTCAAAATTTGAAAACGAAATATTAGTTTTGTGATAACTTATCAAAATGAAATATTTTAAAATTTGAATTGCAGGTACTTTCACGTTTTAGAATAAGCACCAGTACAAAACATTAAATGGCCTACAATAAATAATTGACCGCTAAATTTATTAAATCAGTCATTAGAAAAACTCTTGGAGGATATTTCTGATTTATTCCCAGGAAACAAAATGTCACAAGTTTTACCTTTATCACGGAGTTTATAGAGCTAGGCGATTGATCTGACGGCAATTTTATTGTTTTGCGTAAAACGTTGTGACAATTCATATCAATTGGCCGAGTCAGTATGGTTCGTGATGCTAACTCCTCTCTTCAAATGATCTCTTTTTTGAAAAATAATTAACAACCTATGAGTCATAGAGATGAAAGCAGTCATGTTGTAAGCTGTGGGGTGGGAGGAGTCGTGGTTGATTTTTAGAACCGTAGGTGCAGATTTTTTTGTGTCAAAGACAAATCTGCCCTCAGATATCTATAGAAATGCATATTTAAGATTCCCCTACAAGTGTGCCCGTGAATCGAAATAAAAAGTTAGGGAAAATTTTATGACGACCTGTGGTTACTTGTTTAGCTGTATAAAACATCGTAGGTGTTTACAGTGAAAGCAATATAATACGTCAACTTAACACTAGGACGCCCGGACTTTTCAACATCATTCAACGCCCAAAGCGGGTCATTTTGACCCACTGTAATTAATGAAATTATTCCTCACTTTGCACTATTAAGTTTACATTTTTACAGTTTTTACTACAAACTGTCACTCTTTCTCTTCACATTCATCGATTATTTCACTTTATGACTTTCATAACTTCTACATAATAAATCGATGATTTATTGATATATAAACTTACGAAATTTGTGTCCATTTATCGTTTTTTCAATTTTATTACATTTTTATTGGTTATTGTGTCATAGCTCAATATATTACGAAGACTTTTTACATTATTTAATACATATCTATTATTTTTCAAAGTTTGGTTGCAATAAATAAGTTCAAAATATTATTTTTCGGTCGAAGTAAGAATTTTCCCGAAAATCATTAGTAACTATGGGATTCTTATTATTGCAGTGATGCACATGTACATATCTGATGTATTAGGAATAAAAATACATTGCATTGTTTATTGTTCATAATAATAATAACTTTACTGTTTTCTGTTAATGCATTTGGCACATGTGAATACAATTTTTTTATGGCACTGGCCTCAGTGTTGCAGAATTGGCCTTGAAAAATGAGAAGGGTGGAGATACGAAGTGGAAGGAAGGAATATGAGAATATTGTTGAAAGGTGATCCAGGCATTGAAGGTAACCGAATGAGGAAGATAGGACAGAGTGGGACGGACAACATGTGCAGCAGAATAACTAATAAACACTAATAACAAAGAAGTTTTGGTGATGATACAAATTGCAAATACATATCTGGATCAAAATGACCCGTATGGGCGTTCTAGGTATATTCTAAAAAAACTAATGAACGGATTACTCCAGGAAGGTGAAATTTTTTGGACATAAAGGCATGTTAAAATGAATAAAATTCACGGGAGGAAATCCTGTTCTCATTGAAAATTAAATTAAAAAATGAATTCTAAATCACGTTTGGGTCAAAATGACCCGCCTGGGCGTTCTAGTGTTAAAACTGCCTCTTGAGATGAAAAAGATTATATACAAAACGTGCTATATATATATATATATATATATATATATATATATATATATATATATATATATATCCACGAGAAGCTATGAGAAAAAACACCCCATTGAAAGACTCTAAATAGATGATTTTTCTAAATTCTTCATAAGTGAAACTTTCACGAATTACTGTGCCACTTTTTATCTTCTTATCTTCATTGACTGGTGGCTAAAGTCACCATATTTACACGTAAGGGTATGATTAAGCAAGATAGGCATAGAATTAGCCTTGAATAGTTTTGCTAAAATGCTAAACTTGTTGTTTATAGGAACCACCGAGAAGTGAGTGGCGCAACTGAGCTCCAGCGGAATAACACTCTGGGCACTGAGCCCTGAGGCTTTTTTTAATAGCCGCTGGCTTTTCACTCTGTTCTTCTTCGGAAAACAAACTTCGAGTTTACATGTATCTGCTGTAAGTAGCAGTTGTCTTCACACGTATGTGTCTCATGGAAAAATTTCCATTGGCCGGAATGCACGATGATGAATAATTATTGCTCATGGCTTGGGAAACTGTAAAGTTGAATCTCTTTATTGAAAAGCAAGCGGTCAGGCTCATGCATAAGAAATATTGCGCTTTTTTAAACTCATCCCGGGAAGACACGAAATCTCACACCCCGCTTACCAAAGAAGAAGTGAGTTCGCCAAAAAAACATGCCCAACAGCCACTAAGTCACTTTGGCCATTATCATCCGCATGTGAAAAGTTCAGAAAGGCTATCACCTAGCTGCTAGCCATGGAGAACAGGCTTCGACGCTTAAAAGGCGACCCTAAAAATTCACCTAACAACAACTCACCAGCTCCTAAAATATGAGAAGAATGAGAGGCTTTCATATTTTACCCGTGGCTTGATACACTTCCTTCAAATGAAAAAATAAAACTATAATAATAAAATATGACCAAGTGCTCAAAAATGGTTCAATTTACTACACTTAAAGCGATACAAAAAATAAAAACTTCATTCCACATAAATTGAGTCTCTACTCATAGATCGCATGCAATTCCCCCCATTCACATTTCCACGTTTTTGAACTTTAAAATGACGGAACCTTCATGATTGATTCACACAGGTATGCTATCTGCAAAAATGCATATGTGAGCCGCAGCTATCAGTACAGAAGTACGTCAGGCTGGCCACTTACAGGCCAGAGTAAATAGAGATGCTGTAGTTTTAGCATTTTAGGTCTAACGTTAACCGGTGTGATATAACTTGAGCAGCTGGGTACGCCTAAAATCCATTTCCATTTACAATTTTCACTGTACGTGAAAAGAATAGATTGGATTGTGAGTACCTGCTCAGAAGTATGAATAAAGAGATTGTAATAAACGCCGGGTAAGACTTTTTAGAGAACAATTGTGACTTTAGCGATTTGAATACACTTCACTCACATATTGGATAGACACAGGTATGCATTCTCAAAGATATTTAATGAAATGTAGCAATCACTCAGTGGTTCCCAAAGTCAGCCATTTAATCAAGGGGGGCTAGAAGAAGGGGCGGCAGGTGGGGCACCGAAGGCAGAGTCCTTACCGAATAGTTCCATACATGCATGTTCTTGGACGAATAAACTACCTATTTAATGGAGTTGAAAGAAACATTGCTTTAGATATGAATGCTTTAACTTAATTTTATAAATATTCTGATTTGAGCATGAAGTCTACGATTTTAGCTAACGCTTATGGTTGGGGGCTTAGGGTATTGGTTTGTGGGTACAAGAAAATGCTGGCGGATCAACAAGGTTGGAGAAACACTGAAATGATTCATTACCGTGAGGCTGACTAGAATGGTTTTTACCCTCAGAAGGAGGAAAAAAATCCTCCTTCCGCAAAAATGCTAACCGCGTATAAACCCCGAGAATTTCAGCAGGGATGGAAAAATTTTAGGTCTACGAGCGAAAGAAAATCAGCGTAACCGAGCTAGAAGCATTTCAGAAAAGATGGAGAGAATTGGGGATAAAAGGCATGGTGGGATGAGATGGGCGAGTGAGACATTTCGGGTAAATGAAATGTGTATCGTCTCCTAAAGCTTTGGCACATAATGGGGAAAAAGAGCAATGCAAATGGTAAAAGAAACTGCGCTAGGCAGTAGACCTGACAATTCCCACCCATTAATTCAAAGAGCGCTTAAAACGAGACAGAAAACCAACGAAGTGTAAGGAAACGCAAAAATACACTCTCGACATCATTTGTAAAACCTTTCTTCTCTTCGGATTCAAACGTTCAACCGCTCGAAATTAACGCCTCCGTCACAGAAAAATTTGGCTTTTCATTTCTCGGATCCCGTAGCAGGAGTGGCAATATCTCTCCTATTCTCAGATCACAGCGTTTCCATTCTTCGCTGTGAACTCACACACAATTCTGAAGCGCACCGTGAACAAACGCATGTTGCCGGCAACACTAGTACAGCCCAGAAATAAGCTCGTGGCAGATGTGTAGTGAACAATTATTGGACTTAAAATGTCTATATGCTCACTAAAAACTGTTCTCTGTGGGTGGCAGGGTAGAAGCTCTGTGCCTTTGTTTACCTTCGATAACGCTGCGTGGAATGCGCCTCTCATCCTAGCCCGACGGGAAAATCACATTTCCAGGGGTGGAGAGGATTTCATGTCCACTCCTCACCTTCCCCTCCCCTCCCTTCTCGTTGCCGCTCCCTGTTGCCGCTCCCGGGTAAACTCCCTGTGCAACGTCCGTGTCAGCGCATCCATTAACAGAATTTTACTAAAGCTGTAACCTTTTGCGACTTTACGCAGCTTCTGAATGAAGGATATTGATTCGTTGACCCCCAGAGCAATGGGAGAAAAGGGGTTAATTGGTAGTATTTAAAATTTTCATAAATATGTAAATCCTTAAATTTAAATTTTTGTATTCGTACCGTATTTTATATACTTTTAAACTACTTGATTCAATCAATTTATGAGTAGGCGAGAATTTTCTTGGACCTTATTTCTATAAACTGTAGGTCATTTAGAGACTCTTGGTTTAAAAATACTATTCTTGTGACATGACTAAAAAGAGAGAACTCTTAGTATTTTCCACACTTGAAACTTTAATTCCCGACCCAGATTTCGACTGCCTTGCAATCATTTTCAAGGTGAAAATGATTGCAAGGCAGTCGAAACCTGGGTCGGGAATTAAAGTTTCAAGTGTGGAAAATACTAAGAGTTCTCTCTTTTTAGTCATGCCAGTAGATACATTCCACAAAGATAAGCCTTCAACCATTAAGTTTAATACTATTCTTTGTATTTAAATTTGTGTAGCTGTAAAATTCTTCTAGAAATGTTTAAAAATCTGTGGTGAGGAGCTATTCTGTTGGTAAATGAAGAACTTAAAACTGCATGTGAAATACTGATTACCTGAGGGGACCTGTGAGGTTTAACACACTGATTAAGAGAGTTAATTATAAATCTTACGACATTTAAATATGTTCGTGTGCGTTGAGGCGCAACTGGGAAATGATGTGAGATAACGCTTCTTGAATTTGAGAATAAAATGACTTTCCGCTTTTCAAACAATATGAAATGACTTTGCACTTGCAGCAAAACTTCAGCACAGCAAGTAACGAAACTATTTTTCCAGACAATTACATTTCGTTTTGGAGGAAATAATTTATTTCCAATTTATACAAATTCTTATAGTGATATAGATAATATAAAAATCGTTCAAAGATATTCCACATTATTTTATTGAAAAATAGACTTAATCAGATATAATTAGAAAAGTAGAGACAAGCTATCATGCAATATCACATTTTGACCATAATTCGGCAAACGCTTCGGATGATACTGCCGCAGAAACTGCCCACTGATTTACTTCTACTATACTATAAACGTAGTATTTACGATTCTTGCATATGGGTTTGGCGGGAAACAGGAAGCACATTCAATATTACCTGAGATTTAGCTGAGCGTGACTTTTTCGATCGACCAGAGGCATCTAAGAAAGCATTTCGTAGGCTTAAAAAACGTTGATCATAGTACCGTCTGGGAGAGTCAATTGCGTATTTCTGACTAATGTCTTGTACTAGCACTCCGACTGCATATTATTGAAATTGCTTTGCATATTTCACCCGTGATTAAATAAGCTATAATTGAAGTTTAAGTGCAAGTTACTCTTGGTTATTCAATGATTACTAAACACTAAAAGTTTATTCAAATAATTGGTGATGATAGTTGCGTAACTACTTCCGGTAATGGTGACAAAGCTCACCGGGTTACGGAAACATCGGACTACATAAACTTTACGTAAGTTCGCAAGTAATTTGAGTTAATACACAGATAAATAAAGTGGTATACCGATAGTATTAAGTCGGTATTACCGGGACGATACAAGCAACATTTGAAATTCTCATCGGTTAAACATCGTACCTTCTCGGACACTACCCATGCTTGATACTACGTTGGAAGGATTCAAAAGAAAACTTCAACCGACCGACTCAGTCAAGAATTTGCGACAAAATATACGAAGCTATTCGAATTAAATTCAATCTTATCCCAATTTTGAGTTGGAAACAGACAAGGGAAAACTTTCATCATCCATCGGCGAGAAATCACCGACGCGTGAAATAGATTTCACACACGGCTACTCATCCGAAGTGCCAAGTGAATGACTCGGGCCAAATATTAAGTTTTACCGACTGTTTCACGGGAATGGAGGGAATGAAGACCACAAAATCCCACCAGAGCGCAAATGCTCTCGTTATAGTTCGTAAATCGAAAATTAGAATGGGCGGTTCCCAATATAATGGGACAGAGATTTGGATTCTAAAATGCATGGTTAGAATGAAGGAAGTAATCAGAAGGGACACACTCCTCTATCATTATCCTCCAACATTTGAGATATAGCGGCGATATCCAATGGCTCGTTTTTTTTCCTAAATGAATACTGGCAGAATTTGGGTGATGGTTACATTACCACTTTCAAAACCCGAAGGCCTAGGTCCGAATCCCGGTGGTTGTAGATTTTTCAGTGTAAGCCCGATCTCCATTTCTGTACCATGTGATAAGCACTTCAAGAATAGTAAATGGTAGCTGGCACACGACTTAAGGATGTGGACACATTGGCGTCTTCTACACAGCAGGCCAATGCTGGCTTAATGTTTTCTCTTTACCCTTCTACAAGTAGTCTTACCCCTACCAAAACCGTAAGCAAGGTTTACAAATGAACACCAAATTAACATAGCATAATGAGGTACAGCACATTTCTGATTAGATTGACGCGATACTAAACCAAATTGAAAGTCACCAGAAGTTAAGCCAATTGATATTTTAAAAACGTATAACTTCTTTAGTAATATTTCTCCCATTCCATTCCTGCTCCCCAGTCATTAACGATTTGACTGATAAATTGAACATTTTACAACAAAGGCTGCCAAACTCCTCCTTTAGATATGTATTTCTCCCGCTCCGCTATAACTATAAGTTCCTAATAGGACTAAAGTGCAATGGTTGAATAATGATGAAAGACGCCGATACCTTTCGGCGTAGATTACAGATAGCAGTCGAGTGCTTTCTGCCGAGATGAAATGGGGTAACACGAAAACACTTACTTCCGCCTTCGTTTCATAGGGGCGTTCCTATCGGTTCGGTCCCGTAACAGGCATCTTAAACCCGCTTGGTGGCGGAGCAGCCGCCAGATGTGACAAGGCCTATCCAAAGTAAGTCGCGAAGAGCTCTTCGAATCAAACGGGCACGATTCCTGTTCTACCAGGGCGCATCATTCCATTACGTGCACTTAAGGTAGTCCGAGCGAAAAATCATTTTACTTAGAAATCAATGAATTTGGTCTCATTTTAAAGAAAAATATCTCACCTATCCAATGACATAATAAATTCTACCCCTTGCTACAATACTTTCGGAGATATTTGCCAAAAAATACCAGCCCTTTTACATGGGAAATGGTACGTGTATGTGCTCCAGAGAGACATTATTTACAAAATGAAGTATTTCTAACACTTAGATGTCGTAAAAAACAAACAGTGTGTAGTTTATATGTTTTCTATACTATTTTTTAAAATTAATCATATTGCCACCTCAGTAGGTTCTTGAATATCACACAAAAACCTTCCATTTTGACGGAGTTTCAAACGCACCGCGTGAAAAACATGAGTCAAGTTAAAGACTTATTTAGATATTTTCATTTAATTTCTCAAAATTTCTGTCATACAAAACTATATTATCGCACCATTAATGATGCAGTATTTAATTGATGTGTCCTACAGCTGGTGAAATTAAAGTGTAAAATTCGAATATGGTCTTTATTATGACTAGGGAACTATCTCGCTCAGACTACCTTAATTAAGCTTTATGATACATTATGAATGAAATACACAGTACCATACCACACTCTTTTATTTACTCGATGGATTTCAACGTCTCGGCGTCAATCACAAAGTAAATAGACCCTATGTAGAACCTACCTTGTCAATATACCTTGAGGATGAAGCTAAGACGTTGAAATCGGATAAATAAATAGAGTGGAATAACTGAGTGATTTATTAAAATAATGCTTAATATTGTAAACTTCGTCAAGGTATTGCCTCACTCTATAAATATAATTGACATTTACCCACTGAGCAACAGTATTATGTTAAAGTACTAACACCACTCCAGGAAAAATTTGCGCTAATTCTGTCACGTAATTTACTGCGTTAATTTATCTTTTTGTTATGTCTCCATTGACCTATCGGTTATCCTGAAAAAAAATCGATGCCATCTAGCGTATCTATCACCAGGAAATGAACTGGAAGAACAAACACATTCTTTTTTCGGCCACTGAAGCTTAAGGCAAATGTTGTGTTCTAGACGGACGGGGAATGTGTAATTGCATTTGATGAAATGCTTCTGATGCATAATCGAGAGTATTCACATGTGTTAGAACATGGCGAGGTATTTGAACATCTAGGTCACCTCGGAAGAAGGAAAAAATCGGTGAAAATAGGGGGGTGTTCGCGGTAAAAGGCATGCTCCACAATGGGAAGTAACCAGTTGGATACTCAGAAAGAGAGATGGAGGCCAGCAAAAAACCTATTTCAATAGATCTTAAGCCTAGAGCGTTCGTGTGCGACCAGGCAAGTACAAAGGGGAGATCACCATTCTCACAGGCCATGGGGCAAAAGAAAGTCTACCTTTATGACGTGCCACATCTAATGAAGCCTGTATGAAATAACTCCAAGACAATGGACTCCCTTTTTTCACCATTATTAAATCCTATCATTTGAAAATATTCGACAAAACAGGTAAAACATATTTTTCGCTTGCGCCTCAACAAGCGCAATGTGAAAGCCGAGCTGTGTCCATATTGTACCAAACATGCTCCATAAGATTTTATCCAAGTTATTTGAGGTAGTTTTAAGCTTCTTGACTGCAGCTGACATATGCACAGGTGCTCAATAGAAGAGATAACAATCCGTTTGAAGTTAAAATTGTTATAGCTTGAATTTCAAAAATCGTTACCTGGCTTGTTTAGCAAAAGGTAATGGAAAAAAGGAGATATTACATAGAATGGGCTGAATATGCTTGAAATTAAAAAAAGGAATCCGGTATTTTTGTTTGTCTGGGTCTCTGCGTCAGAGTAAAGTGATCCTTGCCTTATTCGATGACAAAGAAAATTAGTACATTTTTCCTTAACACTAATTCAAGACACGGAGAATTTTTTTCCTTATCAGGCGGCGAAGTAAATTCAGCTTGAACCCAATAGTGAAACAATGCCTCACTGGTTAACAAATAACAACGATACACCCTAATTATTGCGACGTTGCTGGTAAAAGCCCTTTGAAAGAATGTGCATCATTTATAGATAAAATGCTTTGGCTTTTTCTGATATTCCGTTTAACCTTCCATCTTCATCGTTCATGAATATGCTGACTATTAATTTACTTCCTTGAACTTCCCGTACATACGACCTTTAAAACTCAGCAATCGCCCAGCTACATAGAGTGAATTAGGGTGGGAACCACTATCCGATCGATGGGAAAAATATAGATTTAATCTTTTCAAAAGTTTGATGTAGACTTTTTTCTCCGGACGTTCAACATAATTTGCTAGAGTCAAACTATTATGGAAGAATTCAAAAGAGATATGGTGCTTTTTCACAGTTTTTATTTCAAGTCGACCGGTTTCGCCACATAGGCGACATCATCAGGTACATAAGTTTAGTACGTTGCAGAATTTAGTAACTCCAAGTCACCAAGTAAAGCCTGAAACAATCGAGTTTACTATCGAGCAGACTCGATCACAGACATAAGCTAAAGAAATAGACTGCACAACCGATAAATTTAAAATGTCATTCTTTCCTCTACAGTAAGGGACCATAATACTTTCGATAAAGTAGTTATAGGATACTGATTAGGCTGAATTGGTTTTTGCACTAGACTTAAATATCCTAAGAACATTATTTGTTATTAACCTATTTGCGGCATGATATAACTCTTGCATGATTAATACCTTGTAGAACTATTTATATGTCGCAGTAATTATAACCAGGAGTCGTATCTTAAGTAGTGTACTGCATGGTGGCATGTTCGTCCATGTAGCACTTTCCTAGTTTCTAGTCTGACCGCGTATTGTCATCCTGACTGCTTTTGGCGTTCCCCTGGCATTCCGGGGAACGTGCGTGATTCAGATTTCAGCTGGGATGAGGTGCCTGGTGTGGAATCACCCCGTGCCACACACATTCTAGTGGTGGATTGCACGATACTTCGTAGATGTAAATGTATATGCTTTCTTCGTTAATTTTTTTCAGTTTTTTTCTTTCGGGAATAAATGCAATGCGTCGGAAGATAGGTATTTTGAGCATTTTTCAGTTTATTATTACACATCCGCTGTCGTTATGATTTCCGTACTTTTAGTTGTTCCGTACCTTTAGCATTTTACCAACGGGTCTATAAATTTTGACTGCTGAATGTACCTATTGGGAAAGAATTTATGAACTCCCGACGACATATCTTTGAGAAAAGCTTCCAACAAATGCTTAACATATTGTTTCATAATTTCTTCCTGAAATTGACGTAAGGAATTCCGCACCTTAGTTTGATTCCATCAAAATCCGCCGGATCAAATACAAGTATATGTCATGTGGTACTTTTTTTGTTCATACTTATGGAGAGTTAGTCTACCAATACTTTATAGTCACTAATTTCGTGATCGAGAACTATATTCACTACTTGTTCCGACAAATTTTTCAATAGCATATCAATGGTACGATTTCCTCAGACTGATACTGAGAGCGACGTATACAAAAGTGACTCATATAACTCCTTGTCTCTCTCCCAAAAGATAAATATACGTGTTTCCGTCGATTGACGGAAGATTTAAATTCCCAGCTATGCTATAACTTTTCTGTTTGACGTTTCATCGTGCATCTGTCTTATTAGCTCTGTTATTGAGCTTACATCGGCATTTGGCAGTCTACAGAATACGTCAAAATAGATTCTCTCTGCCCTAAGGTCTTGAATAGAACACGATGCACTTTGTAGCGGACTATCAAAACATAACTCCCTTCATCTTATGCAATAATTTGTTATTTAAGGAAAAATTCCGTTTCCGATTCTGTTGACTCCATCTTTCCTATAGATGGTGAATGATTGTGGTGAAATTTATTCACCAACGGCGATATAATCTACTTTTAGTACCTATAGAATCAGTGATAACAACCAGTTGTAAGAATTCAGCAACCTTTACTTTTTTTAAACTTGGGCAGTTTACCACCATTACGAAAATCACGTCATCTCTGGTCAATTCTCAGAACTCTTAATAATGTCGTCACAATTCTTCACGAGAATACTTTTAATTATTATTCAATTGATCAGAAAATTTCAATTGTCGTTCATTAAAAAGAACCCCTTACTTAACGATTCCGGCTTAAGACTCTCTCTGAAGCTCTTTTCATCATCTGTTTTTTTAATATACATCTATTACAATGGCCCGCTAATTGCTAACTCTGTAGCCTACCCTCTTGCTAAACTCGCCTAGTAAGCTCAAGTACCCTGCGCGCTTCCACCTGTGATGCCGCGTACGTATAGTGGACACTCGAGTGAATTAGTGTCACCCGACACAAAGCCAGTACCGGCATGAGATCCAAGAACCTCTTCGGCTCCCACCAACTTCACTGAGTCTTCGGTTTATGCCCTCCGCTCGGCTCCTCACCATACAACTCGAATACACCCTAGGTACCAGGCTCCATTAGATGAGCCTCAATTTGGTTCCAAACCCTCTGTGAATACGGTGGAAAACGGAGAATAGATTTCTCACGGAGTCTAAAACCTCCTCTCGCCCCCTATCCACTACGTCATTCGTCCCACACTGTACAAGCAACAGTATTCTTGGCACAACACCCATTTCTAGACTTGCGTCGAGGATGAGGCTCCTAGATAGGCTGTCAAAAGTAATTAATTTTCGTTCTGGTATTAGCTGGGTTAATTAATTGATTTCGCAGTATCTTTCATGTTCCGTGAAGTTTCCAGTGTTCCGGTAAGATGACAAGGTGATGGGATAAAACTATCAACGGGGAGAAGTATATGACATGTTTGGTGATTAATGTGGCCGTCCGTCGTTGGGTGTACATTTTAATATTATTTAATGAAGTCATAGAAACATACTTGGACCACATTTTACTCAAATGAAGTAGTTTGTAAGTTTGAACTCAGCTTACAGCAAATAATATTAATGACACTAGAATCATATTTTTATTATTTTCCCAATTTAAAGCATGTTTTGACTGGAGTTTTCGGCGCGGTATTTGAAATTTAGACGAAACTTTATTAAAACTTTTTTCGAATATTTGATTTGGCGTGACACAGTTTGCTTTTTACAGTTTTCCTGGTTTGATAAAAAACTTGAATATCTAACGGCCAATTTGTTGGCAACAGTTATTACAGAAAGAAATAAATTATTTTTCATGTATAAGAAAAACTGTGCATATTTAATCGAAAAATTATGAAACATACGTCATAAGTCATAAAATTGCGCGTGAAAACATCATAGTGTTTCCAAAACTACCAATTTGGTATGAAGATTTGTTTTTAACTTTTGTCTCTTGATATTATTAACGAGAACACTTGTGCAGAGTTTCAATTAAATCTCAACATAAGAAAAAAATCGCTCCTGCTACCCAAAGTCTACAGAGAAACCTTCTTCCATGGCCACCTCCTTTTAGCGAACAACTATCTAAGACCAGAATTTTCGAGAACGGAATGAATTTCCCATAAATGAGAGCAGTGTAAATGTTCCCTCCCTTTAGCGGTCATCTCTTTAAGCAGCCGAATATCTCATGCGTCAGGTAGTGGGCGCCAAGTACGGGTTTCACCGTACTAATATCGGTTCGGATTCCACCGCGTTACATAAACTTTCACACATGACTTTTGAGGATTTAACACAAGACTCGAGAATGTTAAGATACGGCATCAAAACCTTATTCAGCGCGTAAATGTTGAAATATTGACTATCTCCCCCATATTTTCTGTCCGACGAGAACGATATTTTGGCTTGTGGCGCTGATATAAGAACAAGAACAGAAGGTTAAAGGTCGGTTGGCAGTGGCAGGAGGACTGGTTTTTCCCCTTCGACGGATTCACGAAAGATCTTTGCATGAATTACTGTCGCACGATTCCATCGGTGGAGATTCAACCACATCATCCATTCCCGCGCGACTCCGGAGACAGGAGCTGGAATCGCTCTTCAAACTTAGTACAGAGCATCACCTCGCAAAAGATGTCGCCGCCAAAGTGCATTAGGAATTCGGGAGACTAATGGACTTTTTCTGTTTGAAGTTCCCCCTTCCTCACTCATTTCCGCGCCCATGCCACTGGGAGTCGACTACCGACGCATCTTTCCAAGGGAGCAAAGCGGAGAAGAAATATCCGACTCTGTCATCACAAAGAGGATTTATCTGACGACCGCGTGGGTACGCACTTTCCAAATAAAATGCACGAGAAAATATATCACCGAGTCATTACCATCCAACAGTGAAGCCTTCTCTAAACTCGTTGATATAAAATCAGAGCACCCTCCTCCAGATAATGCGTTTATCCCTGTAATTTCCTCGGAGATTCACGCATTAAACAATCCACTTCAGCGGTAATGAGAATCAGTGAGCTCAGCTTTATTTTTTCATTAAGATCCAACTTCGGAGCGGGACGTGAAGATGCTTCCCTCCCTCCATAAGTCTCCTTAAATCCAAAGACCATTTTGTATGAGGGAAGGCGATGGTACTCGAGAGAGGCCCGCGGAAAACTGCACTCGAATCCCAGGCTTTTTGCCAAGGTTAACAAAGGCGAGCGGAAAATCCCCCGGGGTGAAGGGGCTAGAATATTAAGGAAAACTCTTAATCTGCTACGAGTTCAACGTTGCAGTGATCCAGTTTCTTCTCTGAGGTGCTTCAGAATTTGAAAAATGGATTTAAAACGATGAAACGGTACAGACGCGAGATTTGGGTGGACTCGTTACGGAAGTATCAGACATTACTCTCATGTAGTTTTCACTATCATGCCTACATAAATAATCACTTGGGAAGACGTATAACTGCTCTCAATTTGGTATTATCGTGAATGAATTGAAGGTGTGTTATGGATTAACAACTGATTTAGTTCATGTCAAACTAAGACTGAAGATGGCCATTACGCAGTAAATTTTATTTTTAGATTACGGCGGCTCTGGCCTCATGGTTACACATTCCATATTTTCTGAAAATTTTTAATTAGCATCTTCAAAGTGCTTTTTATCAATTGATATGAAAATAAAAAGGGGTTCCAGGCTATTTCTACTGTAATTCATCCTTTAAAGTGGAGATTTTAACATAGGCTCTTACGGAGATCGCTCAGATTAGAGTAGAAAGTAGCCAATTTGAACGAGGAAGGGTGTTCAAGATGCTAAGTAAAACCGTTTTTGAGATACAAAGAGACCGGCTAAATTGAATATAAATTTTAAAACGGCATAATGCCACCTATTTTGTTTAAGATTATTAGCGAAATACTGCTGTAAAGGCCGCTTTACACGGTACATTTAATTGTACAAACGTATGTACCTTAGAATGTACAAGAAACTGAATGGCATTAGAGCAGGTTCTATTTCCCGCTAAGTCATTCAGACAATCATACAATTTGCCGCTTTACACGGTACAATTTTCTTCATGAAGGAATTAGTACATTCGTCTGTATAAAAAATGCACCGCGTAAAGCGGCCTTAATAGAGGTCAAACTGCGGTAGTTTCATGCAAATGGCATTGCAGTTGGCTCCTATGGCTGGACAAATGTGGCCATTAAAAATATAATCGTGAAACATAATGCGTATTTTGTACCTTTATTTTGGTTTCCGATAGAAAACTCATGTCATCAGCGAAAGCAGAATTCTTAAACCGAATAAACAAATATGGGTAACTTAGAATTTGTCTTGACTCACATATATTTTGTGTAATACAATGTTTTCATATAAATTAATAGGTTTTTTGTAACGTGTTTCCAAATATTTTACCGATGAGAAAGTGCGAAAAATTTTGTCCTTTTCATATGTAAGAAGCAAATTGGAACACTGTTCTGTGATTTGGAACCTGCATTTGGAGAAATCAAATGTAATGATTGAGAGAGTCCATAAAAATTTTTTGAGGCAATTGTATTAGTTACGCTACAATGTCCATTCTATGTTTGAAAATTATGTAGACTACAAAACTAGGCTGAAAGATTTTAAACTTCAAGCAATGAGTGAAAGAAGAATTATAAATGATTTACTTTTCCTGCATGATATTACTAACAAAGGTCATTGTTCACAATTCGTTGGTAAATTAAATTTCATAGTACCAACAAAGAAAGGGAAGCAAAAAAGGACTTTTCACATTAGAGATGAAAAGACTAATTATTGTAAGAATGCACCATTAAATAGAATATGTGCTTCTTACAAGACATATTGTATAGAGCTAAATATGAACTTGTCAAAAGAAAAGTTTCGCAAGTATATAATTTCAATGTTATCAAAGTTTTAAATGGCAACTAAGAAAAAAATGATCACTTTTTGTTATGAACACCACTAGGTAAAATTTTATGCAATATTCAGCCAGCCTTGACTGTTGCTCTTTACTAATGGATTTCACTGTGTATGAGTTTGTAATGTTTACCATTGTGGGTGAACATAAACTTATTAAATAAAAAATAAAAATAGTCCAGTCCGGACCATCTTAAGAAAGAGACGAGCGTGAGAAAGCAAAATTATTGGCCTTTCATGCGCTTTCGCAAGGATTGTTGACGAGTGGTTAAAAAAATTACGACTAATTTTTTCAAATAAAAGTATCATCTCGGTTGACGCTGGGACTTTACTAACTTGGCTGGTGAAATTTTTGAAACACAAATCTCAAAAAGTTATTCCACCAAAAGGGCAGGAATTGAAACCAAATGTGATTTTCCAAAGTAATAACATCGCGGATATCTCTGCTGAATACGAGATCGGTGAGAAAAATATAACTAGCTCTCACTCTATACCTAATGGTCCAGTGTGGCCTGATTAGCATCTGTACTAGCATAGAATAACTATACGTGCCACCACTGACACTTCATATCAGGTTAGGTATATATGGTTATCCATATCTTAAGTTTCCTTATAGACACATGTAAGGATTAACAATTAAATTTTCGATAAAAGAGAGGGCTTTAGTCTTTCTTGGCCGAAACTAAGCCCTTTAGGAATTGGTTTTGGTGACTTGTCTTTCGACAAGCCGTTAAGGGGGCTAATTGTGTACCTTTACGTTCCAGTGTAATGAGCGCTATTATGAAACTAACAATTATCAAGGTATCATGCCCAGTGAAGACCTCGTTTTTACATATGAATTTCACACAAATTTCGATTGGATTGGATATTTAGGGAGGCGACCGACGGCTAAGGTCATTTGCGTCATATGGGATAGGTAAGGGAGGAAGGGTGGATAGAAACCCGGCGTCTGCATTAGCCTGCTCTTAATGAAAGGCGCCAAGGGGACCACGGTTTAACGTCTCATCCGACGGACGGAGTACTGCACTTAAGCGCCCTCCACAAGACACTCAAGTAGGGATCGAGTCTCCTCTGAAAAAATATCCTCCACTGCAGGGATTTAAACCCTGGCTGCTCGTGTGGTTGGTGAGTACTCTAGCCTACACACCAACCCTATCCCCCTCAAATTTCGAAATCTGCGCTTTATCCAAAAATTACAATACTTTAATTTTAAAAAATTAAAACAAAACTCTTGCGCCACAAATATCACTTTATTCATGGTTAATTGCACCGAATAAACAGACGTACCAACGTGAAATGTGCCCCAACATTTTTTTTCGACCTACTTGGATAGGTCTTAGAATGTGCATTCATTAACTCACGACTACCGCTCCAGTCTTTGCTTTAACCCAGCCGACTTTGCGGACTCTCTCGTGAGTATTGGGTGGAAAGCCGGGCGTGAAGTTCCCGTCGTCTTCTACCTCAGACAGCGAAATTCACGAGCCACGCTGGCAACTTGACGAAGCCGACGAAGACACCGGCCGATGAAACCCAGTTCCTCGGTCAATGCTCATGACCCCCGTCTTTGAATGTCTAAAGACAGGGGTCACCCATGGACAATAGGTTTTCACTTACGGAATTCGAACACACCGCTTGTGACGACAAATCGATAATGTGGGTGATCCCTTTTGCCGCCGAGGCTAGAGGGGTGTGTCGAGTAACATGGTCGCGGCAACGCTTCGGAAAATATCGCAAATCGCTCCGAGCGGAAATTCTTGGAGCAGCAAAGAAAGAGAGATAGAGAGAGGGAGAGAGTATAAAAAAATCGCCGAGGGAAATGACAATTTAATACCAGATTGTCAAATCTTTTTACCTCATTAGTTTCGTAAAAATCCTTAAAAGGGCGCCTGGCGCCTAGGGCGAGTATTTAAAGAGAGGCAACAGTTTGAGATACAAGAAAACATACATTATTCAAGGAAAAAAGCACTCCGCCTGAACTGTACTCGGCTCCTCAAAACGATCTCATTCTTGCATGAAGACGGGATATTTATTCGCTTAGCGCGGAACAAAACACGAAAATTCTATGAGGGAGATAAAAGGTAAAATCGACAGTCAGGGTAGAGACGGGGCTAAACTCGTCATCCTCGGGAGGTAATACAAACATTTAAACATAGCATGAGTGGCACTCATTTCATCAAAAATGAAATGCATATTTAAGCCTCTTCCTCCCGCGTTTTAATCTGTCATCGACGCCCACACGGCTGTATCTACTTATCACTGCATACGTGTACTCTTTCGTTCTCTCGAAAGTTACGGATCATTCTAAAATCATTTAGCATTGTAGACAGAAGGCGTAGTAACTAAGCCATGATGGGCTTAAGTTATCATTCCAAAGGAACAAATTTCAAGAAATATGAAGGGAAAAAGTTAATTATAATTATGTAACCGTCCAATGGCGTCCAAATCCAATGACCTTCTTTGCTACCATCACTCTTGGTAAGTTTTTATGTTAGCTACGTCCAATGTCGAAGTCCATATTTTTACCTCCGTAAGGTTGATGATAAACTGATTTCCGGAAAATGTTTTACTACTGTTAAAAGGAATAAATGGGAGCAAACATTCATCTCCTGACCTCGTCACATCCATATGCATCAACTAGACGGGTGAGTCGAGGCACAGGATTATTGCGCGAATGTTGCATGCCAGAGAAGAGTGACATGAATATTACAACTCCCATTGCATAGACTGAAATGAATTATACGGACAAAAATGAATGTTTCTACCGCCATTGCACGATGTCACCGGGTGCCGCACAATTCATGAGACAGAAGGCACATGAGCGACAGGGAGGACATAATGCAGCAAACACCTCATAATTCGCACGCCGCACTTGCAAAACTATCAGAATTTCATGACAGCTCTGCTCACCGGTCTTTTCGTACTGCGACACACGTTTAGCTCATTAAAAAATTATGGCAATTAATATATAAAACTTGTCCCCGTAGAATATTTACCGTTGAAGGTATGACTTAACCTTGCATGGACTAATAATTTTCACCAACGCTAAAACTAATGTGTCCACAGCGATAAACATCCATCAGGTGATTATTTCGACGGCCTTGGCCCATTTAAATATTCACACCACTCAGACGGTGGCGCAACGAAAAAATCAAAAATGGTAAAATACCCCTTAAAATGTAACGAAGGGCGCAATTTATAGCAAAAGAGGACACAGGAGGCAGTCCCATTCAATGCGACACCCAAAAGAGACGCTGCTTGCGTGCCACCAATGCATTGATGGGGCGCCACTCGAGGAGCCACAATGATTTTAAACACTTTGGCACCGACTTCACCGAAGAAGGCGACAAGCTAACTTCTAAGTCGCCAAAACTGACTTTTCTGGCGAGCGTCTGAACACACCTGTGTCTCAACCGTGCTGATTTTATTCTCATAGTGGGTGAAACCATGAGTGGATATGGTGAATGAGTAAAGCTTTCGGTCTATAAAAATTGAAAGAGAAAACAAGAACAAGATGAGAAGAATGTTAAGCCCCGAGTTTCTACGTCTCAATTTTGTGGAAGAGCAAATCTGTATCCTGAATTTTCAGCTGTGGTAATGGCAGTGATGTTAAGTTCATAGGTTCAAAAACGTGAAACACTTTCTATTTCCGGTGATAAGTCCTCAGAAAACAATGAGCACGAGGGCGTATCATTCACCGCTCGCACTTTAAAAATACTGATGGGTTTTAATTACTAAAAAGCTAAAAATACTAAAAATACTGATGGGTTATTCTCGGTTTCTATGAGACGGAATTTCTTCATGGAGAGTTTAATGGAAGCTTGTTTGCATGGCCTAATTTGATTCCATTAGTCTGTTACTAATGCGAAACGCCAGCATTATGATGGTTGAAGGAATATTTAATGTAAGATGAAAGGCATAAAAGCGGCCACTGCGGATCGCCTTGGCAGTGTCCCAGTCAAGGCAATTGATTTTGTGGAATTTCACACTTAACTGCTCTCACGGGTGATTGGTAATATTGGGGTAATGCCGTGGGTAGTCCCGACATCCCCAAAATTGGGCGGAGTGGCGAGATTTTGGGAGTTACAGTCGCTTGGAATCTACATACACTTTACAAAATCCTTTGCAAATTTTAAAAGTTAAATGGAAAATTTTAACTTTAAAATAAGATAAAAAAAGCAAAATATGCACCCTAGCTGCAGGGTAGAAAGGCTTATATCAATGACGTCGTTTTTATTGTCAGACGTTCTCCAAACCTCCGAAACCGCTATTAGAAAATGTTAGTCAATGCTCTTGCCCCAGAAGAACGTCCAGTCATTTAATCTACGATTTTTAACAGCACTGATAATCGTGACAAAAACTTGTACTCAATTTTAGACAATACAACTCTTCTGAGCTTGGATGTAATTTCCCATTGAAAAGAATAATTGTTGCTGATTTTGCAACGGGGGTGACATTGGCCTGGCATTTACCCAAGGACGGAAGAACAACAGCAACATCTTCAACAGGCCACCAAAATTCGGGGAATAAAACAGAATAGAGCACAAAAACCTAGCTATTATACATTCCCTTCATTGGCGATAACTCTTGGTCAAAACTAGATTAATCACTCGATTTGCAGCACAAAAGTTTATAATTTGAAAGTATTTAATAGTTCTCAAAATTTGGCAAGAAATAGCCGAGTCTTACGACGACGCTTTTAAGAAAGGAAAGGGGCTTTCTGGGTCAGTTTTGAAAGGCCACTATCCATTACTTCGATGTATTTGAGCTCTGCGAGCACCAATCTATTGCACTTCCGATGAAATCAATGTCATCGAATATAAAAATGGCTACTTTTAGTTACGTTTCTGTATCCAGGGGTAAAGATTGTGCTGCAGTCACTTTTAATGAATCCTGCATCAATGGCTTAGATTAAGAGCAGCCCCGGCATTCTAAGTGGATTCTTCTCCTACTTAAAGTCCACTGTGAGTCAGGAGAGGCTAAATCACCGGCCTATTTTGAATGCTCACAAATGCTGTTTAAATTCCTTGGTTATGTTTCAAGTTTTTAGTCCTTGAAAGCATTGTCACAGATTTTGGCAAATAAAAACTTTTCGTTTTGTGAGGCGCGCGCTGTTTTACAGCAGATGATTTATCATTGCAATTCCTCGCCAAAATTTCCTTCTCAAATCACATACAAGAGCATTATCGCAGAAGCTGGAAACCCAACAGAAAATCTCATTTACGAGTTTGAAAAAAATAAAATTTAGGACTTGAAAAGTATTTTCCAAGCTTGAGAAAAAAATTTTTAAAGAGTACCTTACGACCACCCCCGCCGAAAAATGCCGACCTTAGTCCCCTATCACACGACTACATATACCTACGCGAGTGAAAATAAGTTCAACTCTAAACATCAAACCCAGAAATATATTTTCCCGCATGTCAGGGTCCAGGCTCTAAAAACTCGAAAGAGCTTTTCGTCAGATGGAATCCGTAATTTCTATCGTTCCACAGAAACAACCCACCTCGATTAAATGGGACTGCATCGCTCCAACAAATCGATGCGAAATTTTATTTTCTCCTCCGTCCGCCCGACGGATCAGAGCATGCATCAACCCTAGGCAAGCAGGATTGAGGGGACGCGAATGCAATCCCAAAGAAATGTAGCCGGCGACGAGGCCGCGCATCAGTCTTGGGCAATCATTTCCTATCGGGTCATGGCATCGTGCACTCCGAGCGAACGAGTAACGAACGTCCGGGAGCTGCGGAGCGTTTTTCCCGATCCCCCGGCCAGGCAAGCGAGAGCAACGCCGGGATCCAGGAAGCACCCAGGGCGCCCGAGTAATATTGCAAAAATAAGAAAGGGCGACGGGAGACGACGGAGAGGAGGAGGAGGAGGAGGAAAAAAATAGCGCGAGACCGGAAAAAAAGTGCATTTGGACGTCTCTCCCGTTTGCACGCAAATTGCTCCGTCCATCCAGAGGTCCATTTCCGATGCACACGGCCCCGAGCTGTGTCCAAAGATACGTCCCTGCGGGTGGTGGATAACGGCAGGAAGGCCGGAGCCGCTTGCGCCGGAGATCACCTCGGCACCGAGAGATCGGCAGCGGTCTCCAAATCCTCACACGTAATGAGTGCAGTAGCGAATAATGCCATCCGAACCTTTTCCTCCCGGGTCGCGCCAGGGAAAAACGAGAGGCGAATGCAATGCAATGACGCATGGACCAAGCCCATCCAGAACATGGGAGCACGGAATTTGTTCCGCATTTTGGGGTTCGCCCTAGCGGGAACCATTTCGAGTGCCTTTTCATCCTGCCACGAATGGCATCCCTGGACTGTGGCACAAGAGAAGGGAAGAGGCACCGGTGTACGCTTCTGGATTCGCGATTGGTTCAGGGAGGCGCAATATTTCCGTTTAAGTTAAAATGCTACGTGCACACGTAGCATGTGCGACTCCCTAACCCAAAGCCAAAAATACTCCTAAAACTTAGTGAACTAGCTCTTATACGCTCGGTCTTCTTTATCGATCTCTGGTTTCGGGACTATTCACTCTGTTCTCAGTAACTGACTAAAAACGGCTTATTTTGCCTCATCTACAATTACTCTCAAGTATTCATGATAAATTAAATATCTTGAATTCGTTACGAATTTCGAAGACTTTCAGAGCTCAGGCTGAAACAGCTTTATTTTCCTCTCAGTAATGCAAAACATATCTTTAAGATAAAACCGCCCGTATTAATTCCTCATTGACATAACTCGCATAGGCTTTTGCGAGAAACGTTCAAATAAATGTTTTTGATGCATGACGATTGGTTTTATCTCAAGCGATGAGCTTCAGTATCACAGTGCGCTCTTTAAGAAAAATAACCGAAAAAAACCTTTAGTAACCTGAAGAAAAATAACCTAAAAAATTAACTGAAGAATGTACAGGTAAAATCAAAAATATTGAGAGGCTTGGTGAAAATTCAAATTTCTCACGAAATAACTAACAGACATTTTAGTAAAAATTACAAAGTTAACCTACCAAACAGTGAATAGTAAATTTAAATAATGCTATTTCGCATGCATTGAATATTCGATCAAAAAATTAACCATTAGCGAGCGGACATATATTAGGTATTACTAGCGAAGTACACTTTTATAAAACTTTCAAATCATCTCACGCGGGAATGGTTCGGAGGTAACACCACGAGCACTAGTATATATTCCATCAAAGAATGTGTACATTAATTAATGATCCTCAATGATTAACACAATTATTTCATACATTGTAAGTTCAATTTAAGACAATATTAGTGAACGTGTCAATGATAATAACTTTTTGAACACAGGGTGCCCATCTCACTTTTCAATGCTGGGCATTAAGTTCCCAGAATGTCGATTATCAAATTTCAAAGCACTTAATATACGCCCCTCCCGAAAACCCTGCAGCCGGTGCGAAAATGATTTGCGGATTTGCACAAGAACAGCCGCCATAGGTATTTTTTGACTTGGTCAAAGAGAATGGATTTTCTTTACTTCCTTTAACACATTTCAATATTTCCACGCCCCTATACCACTCCAGATTTCGGACTTTACCCGGTAAGCATGATGGGAAGTCGCAGAATAAAAAATTTATCACCTTGACGCTAACACTTCGCATTGGTAGTGGTTTTTCTGTACCCTCGCCTCTCCAATTGCTGGGATAGTCCGCCGACTGATTTCAACTTCACGAAAAGAAAAAGTTTGACGCTTGATTCATTGATGGCTTAATACCATACATGCTGGATTGCTTAATCTAGAATAATGTTAGATTTTGTTCAAATAGTTTCAAAATACTGCTACTGAACAACACCACAGAGAATTTTATGCTATTCCATCATTCGATGTAAGTTAGAACATGCCTCCAATTGTGAGCATACTTCATTCAATGTTGTCTCGTAGTTTCCCGCGACGTTTTGAATGCGATGATTTCTCCATCTTTCTTCCATGTATAAGCCTTCATATTCTTCTGATAAGAGAATCAATTGAAATTGCAAAAACGCCTGGAAATTTCAATAGGGACGATGGATACCACCTGACAAACACATGGAAGAGACTTTTCCCAAAACCGACCAATCACAGCACAGCGCGGGAGCTCGAGGAGCTATATAAGCACGGCCAAAACGCTGACAGCGGCACTTCGACCTGAAGACGCCTGGTGGAATCCGGGCGAAACTGTCGTCAATCATGACAAGCAACGCGGCGAATACCCGAAAGATGGAGAAATCATCGCATTCAAAACGTCGCGGGAAACTACGAGACAACATTGTACGCCTCTACGGGGAGGATATACACAGGAAAATACGGAGATTTGAGAAGCTGCGCAAGAAGAAGGGGAGGCTCCTCTCCTCCTTGGCCTTCCTCCAACGCTGTCGAGACACCAACACTCTACCTTGCTGTGTTGAAGTAAAACATCACATCGATACGAGAGCGGCCAGAAGAATTCTTCGCCGAACTAGCGAGGCACTACTCAGGGAACGGGTACGACACACACGCTACTCCCTCCACCTGTGCTCGGAAGAACTTCTGCGCATTCACTTGGAACTGGGTGCCACTCTCAACGCTACTGACTGGGACACGATCGACAAAATAACCCACGACTCATCCCGCAACACTGGAGTAGCCTTGAGGGAGACGCAGATAAAGAAATTTGAGAAATTATCCAATCGGCAACATCCTACCAGCTTGGATGATGGCCCTGAGAAGGGCCTCGCAGTCATCAACTTGACGGACTCAGAACTGACCAAAGCTGACATCTCAGTCTTGTCAAAAGGACTGAATTTCGCCATCGCACCCACGAAAATACCTAAGGAAGAAATCGTAACAGAAGTGGAGCACGCCATACGGAAGCTTCCAAAGGGAGACGCTGATGAGGTCAGAGAAGATGTTGCCCGTATTCTCCGAAACTCACGGCCACCCAAAACGAACATCACGGGAGCCGAAAGAAGAGCCTTAGCAGATCTTCGCAGGAACAAGAACATTGTCATTCTCCCGGCGGACAAGGGAAACTCAACTGTCCTCATGAAGAAGGAGGAGTACGACAGCAAGATTTCCCGGATGCTGGAAGACTCAACATACAGGAAACTACGATCTGATCCTACTGCAAAAACGGAGAGGAACACCCGGGAACTGATCAAGAAGTCGTCAATCCCACGGGAAGAGCAAAAACGCTTGTTCCCATCGGCCGCCAAGCCACCAAGACTGTATGGATTGCCTAAAGTCCACAAAGAAGGAGTCCCTCTCAGACCGATAGTCAGCCAAATAGACGGACCCACCTATCGGCTGTCGAAATACCTGGCACAGTCACTCCAGCCTTACGTCGGAAAAACCTCGTCGTTTGTGAGAGACTCCACCCATTTCGTCGAAATGTTGAAGAAGATCACCGTCTCCTCCAATGACATCTTAGTGAGCTTCGATGTTACATCCTTATTCACCAACATTCCAATTCAGGAATCCTTAGATATCATAAAGGAGCTCACAACATCTGGAATACCGGAGGATTATCCACAACTCATTGAGTACTGCCTACGGAGCGCCTACTTCCTTTGGAACGGGAGTTTCTTCGAGCAACGCGAAGGAGCGGCTATGGGCTCGCCCCTCTCCCCAGTGATAGCAGAAATATACATGGAAAGGTTCGAACAAATGGCGATTGGATCCCACGGGAAGAAGCCCAGTTTGTGGTTAAGATACGTGGACGACACCTTTGTAATTTGGCCCCATGGACCTGAGGAATTGCAGATCTTCTTGGAGCACCTCAACTCACAGCATCCAGCGATACAATTCACGATGGAGACGGAGAGAAACAACCAAATCCCGTTTTTGGACGTGATGGTGAAGAAGAGGATCGATGGGAGTCTCGGCCATGCAGTACACAGGAAGGCCACGCATACTGACCGCTACCTAAACGCCGAGTCACACCATCATCCATCTCAGAAGGCTTCACTGATGGCGACTCTCCTGCATCGCGCTTACAAACTATCGGATGCAGAATCTTTGACAAAGGAAAAGGAACACCTCGTGACATCCCTGAAGATGAATGGGTACAAGAAAGAAATGGTCCTCAAAAGGGCCGCCATTATAGAAAAACGCCACCAGACGCTAGACCAGGAGGAACGACAACCCGAGAAGTCCGCATCTCATGCCATCATACCATACATCGCCGGCACAAGCGAGAAGATCTCCAGAGTCCTGAAGAAGAAGGATATTGTCACGAGATTCAACTGCGTATCCAAAATAAGCCAAATCATTCCAAGGCCAAAGGACAAGATACCGCCGAATCTCCATGAAGGGATATACCGCATCCCTTGCTCATGCGGGAAATCATATATCGGCGAGACATGCAGGTCCATGAAGATCCGCCTGCAGGAGCACAAGAGGGCGACCCTCAATAAGAAATTTAGCCAGTCAGCAGTCGCCGAGCATGCTTGGAGTGAACCCGGACACGATATTCTTTTCGACAAAGCTAGGATAATTGCAAAAGAAAAAAGATATTATCCCAGGCTGATAAGAGAATCAATTGAAATTGCAAAAACGCCTGGAAATTTCAATAGGGACGATGGATACCACCTGACAAACACATGGAAGAGACTTTTCCCAAAACCGACCAATCACAGCACAGCGCGGGAGCTCGAGGAGCTATATAAGCACGGCCAAAACGCTGACAGCGGCACTTCGACCTGAAGACGCCTGGTGGAATCCGGGCGAAACTGTCGTCAATCATGACAAGCAACGCGGCGAATACCCGAAAGATGGAGAAATCATCGCATACTTCATTCAATACAATTTGTACACAAAATATAAATTGAACCTATTTGTAGTGTACAAATAAGATTTATATATTACGTACAATATACTCAGGATAACATTTAGCCAATGCTCGATAATTAGATTAGCCAAATGTTTTAATGGAAATGTATGGGTGCCAATGCTAAAAGAAAAATTATTAATTGTCTTTGTTAGATCTAATTACAAATAGGAAAAATTTTGACTTAGTGAGTAAAACTATTTACTGCCAGAAATTAATTTAACAGTAAAAATGGCATTTTAATGAAGAAAGTGAAATGACACAAATGTGCAAACTCAATCTCATACTGAGTACCATGATTCTGTTCCATTGCCTCTCCAATTGCTTCCATCATTCGATGGAAGTTAGACAATGTTAGAACAACCTTTAACAAATGTTGGGATGAACTTGAATTGTTTCAAAAGAGAATCCACTAGTTTACTCAGCCAAACAAAATTGCTTTATAATAACCACGTTGTAAACGCCTCTCTTAGTATATAATAACTGATAATGTTTATATATGCAATATTATTTGTTGCGCAAACTAAAGCATAATATAGACTAAATATTAGAAAGATGTTAGCTATATTTTCCCCACGCCAAAACTGTTGAAATCAGGTCTATAAATATCTGGGCTTGTAAATAATTGAAGGTTTAACCATGGTGAAGGAGGAATAGTTGATACCCTACCAGCAAGGTATTTGACAGAATAGACCTTCCAAGACTGAACTCGCTACCTTCATCCCCGATTATGCAGAGATCCGACCCCACTTACTTGAGATAGGAAGCCAGTGCCCTCGGGAATACTCCAAGCCGATTCCTACTAGGATCGATCATACAACCCCAACACCCTGCGTATCTAGTATCCTTCATCTAGCACCCTTCACTCGACGAAGACAAGGCCTCCGTGGACATCCCTTGCGCAAGATAATCGAATAAGGGTCACGTCGAATGGCCCATCCTTCCCACTGACCTCTTTCCGAGCCAGTAGAAGTGAGCCCTTCACTCTCATTCAATGTCGCGAAGGCCCGTAGCGGTGATTAAAGACACCGGGAGCCCTGGAAGCTCGGGGCGTTCAGATGGCTCGAACTCCGGGTCCCCCTCTCAACACCTGCGCCAGCCCATCATCATCCGGTGAATTTCGTGAGCTCAGCACCCATAATTATGGAAAAATGCCGAGAATCCATCGAGATATGACGGCCAACATTAATGATGAATAATACGCCCAATTTCTGCGGCAAAATGTCCACGGAGCGGGTGTTTCGGTAAGACAGGAGTCGGGTTTTGAGAGGGTCAGCCCGGGGGTAGCGCGTAATATAGTGGCACCCTCCGGGAGTCTCCGAGTGTCTTGGAGATGGGGAAATTGAAGGATAATGGGGTAGTGGGGAACTAACAGTTGGGGGAGAAGGGGAGCATGCGTGGGACAACCCCTGTTGGTCGAATACCTCTGGGAGAGCGTAGGGTTTTCAGAGGTAAGGCCGTTCGCAACGGGCCAACTCACGCCGCATTTTCGTCACGAGAAATCCGTGTCCTCGCCCGGGCCTTTGCCATGGCAGTCACGTTTTCTGCCTTCCAGACGCATGCTCCTCGAAATGAAGTCCGCGGTGATGAAGAATGGGGCAACGAGGGGAGAAGGCCCAGGTTCTTTCTTGTGGGGGGGGAGAGGACGGAGCGGATGGGGATTAGAGTGTTATAGGTGGTATGGTTGGTAAGCTCGTAGTGGGAAGGATGAGATAGCCATGGAGGCGTCCCAGCGGAAATTTTCATTTTCAACCTTCCTGGAAATCGTTGCTGGAGTGATCATTATCATATCGTTAATCTCTCAATGGGGTATTTTGGCTTATGCATAAGGCCGCTTTTTTGGAAAAGGAACGGCAAAATTCATAGTTTGATAGGAAGTTATTATGCAAACAGTTTTTTGTTTCCGTAGAAACTATTAACGGACGCCCGGGAAATTTATCCTAACATATTTGACCAACAAGGGCTTAAAAATGAAATTTCTGTGCTCAACAGACCTGTCATATTCCAAAACAAAAGCCCTTGAAGGTCAATACAGTTTTCGAAGGAAGAGCGTTTAGAAAGCGCTTTTAATAGTGTTTCGCTTGGCTAAGCTTATCTTCGCCATACCGACTACAGCTGCCTCAGTGGAGCATTGGCAGCCCAAAAGGGTGAGGGCAGTCAGGTCCATTACCCCCCACTCCAAGTACCCGGCGTAGTTAATTTTTTTTCATAAACCTAAAACTAAAAGCCCAAATTAATTTTTCAGGAAAGTACGAGGGTGGGCATATGTCTTAAACTAAATGAAAGTTAAGCATATATTTTATGCGATTTAAAACATAGGTGGCAACTAAAAAGGGAAGATGTATTCAGCTAAAACTTGCTCCATTAAAAATGAAAAAGTTTACTTCCAAATCACTTAAAAATGTACACGTTGCACAGTTTTGGTCACGAATTTCCTCTGTGACACCTCAACTATCCCAGGGGTGTATTCCAGAAGCTCAGTTCCTAGACCCGTGAACTTCTAGTCAGGAGTCGCCACTGCAGAGGAGAGGAGTTCCTCTGCACTTTGAAGAATGTTTCTTGAAATCACTACACAAGGAGGAGAGTTGATGACTGCCTGTTGTCAATCGAGAAAGAACTTTAGAAGTCGATCAGAGGGAGGACACTTCTAAGGGGCAGTAAAAAAAACGGGGTGGAGTTCATGTATAAATGAGGCATAAATTTGTTTATTTACTGTTAACGCTTATTTTTATACATATTTAATACGGTAAATTTAGCATTATACATAAATATTATTTTTCTTTCGAAAAATAATAAAAATTTATTTCGATACATTTATCCATATCACGGTGCGTAATACTAAGCATTTAAATTGGAGGTTAAAATTAGACTGATATCTAAGTTTTGCGAGGGTCATGAGTGACTATGTCGCTCAGCGGCCGGCCCACCCTCAGCATTTGCGACGACTAGGCCAAAGCATCACGCTTCACCACTGGAAAACAAGTTAAGAAGGTGTCCATCAATCACTTCAAACGTGAGGTAACACTATTTTCCCCCGCTAGAAAAACAAGAATCAATTTGAACAGATGTTTCAGGGAATCCAGAGCATTGCAGGGAAACCCATGGCTCAACTCCTCGGCACGCTCGTCGGGCCCAAGTTTGTAACTCGCTTTTCTCCCGAAAACGGGAGTGAGGAGATTCGCAGGGCGCTCGAGCGAGCCTTTACTCCCAACCGTGGTCTTTAACGAGTCTCCCTGGGCAAAAAGAGGAACACGAAGCGGCCGGAGAGTGCGAGTCGCCCGACCAAAGTCCGTACAACTCGGCGAAGGGCCTTCCGGCGCCACAGTTGGGGGATTCAAAGACGACCCTCTTGCGAGGCCGACGCAAGTTTTCTCTCGAGAAGAAAATAACGCGTCACGATAGTAATTCTACGCTTCGATCAATGGCATAAGAGTACTCAAGATGGTTTACTTCTGCTTGAGTAACCGAATTTCCACCGTACATATCAATGAAGTCTGTATTTTTTCGCCTATACACACAAACTGAGTATAGTATCTATATTCTATGCTTTACGAAATAAAAGGGCCATTAGAGCACATAAAAATGTACCTGATAATCCAAATTAGCTATCATAAATTAAACCTTTTAATCAATTAATTTCATGAAA